>JAUCMR010021782.1:0-10053 GCA_032357425.1 Enteromius argenteus | reverse complement strand
CTTCACCCAGTTCTCCGGCCACTTACTATCATGTATTTCGGGAGAAATTGATGAATTTGCGTGCTGTAAATCCGACTAACGGGACTCTCTGAACTGCAGCGCGAACAAACATGGCGGCGCCCATCTCATGTTACAGATCATGATCACGATCATTTATAAAGGTGTTTAATCGACAAAACACACTCATTTACACATATTTGTGAATCGGAATATCAGATCGTTCATTACACGGTAAGCAAGTTTTTGAATATTTTAAATACAAAAGGAAAAACAAAATAAAAGCGATCCATCCGTTATGCAGCGTTATTGTGGTCGCGGTGTATCACGTGACAAGGATGACGCGTCGCCATGGAAACAGCGAGGGCAAACGTTCTAAAATAACAGTTGCCTAAAAAAAAACTCACTCTGGGGGGACCGCTGGAATATTTTAAACTCACCGCGGAAAGGGTTACAGGACATGTCACAACTTTGCCAGAACGCTGAAGAGGACGGATATATCCACTTTGGCAATGAATCAACAAAGAAGGAGAGGCTTCTAATTAATTGAGGTGAAGGAGAAAGATTCTGAGGGAAATGGCGCCAAGCACTGGGTTATAAGGCGCGCCGTTAAGTCAATCAGGCTTCAGTGTTCTAAGGAGAAAGGTGTTTCCCCACTGCGTCAACAAAGCTGTACGCAATATCGAGAGACACTTTGAAAGGGAACTTTCAGATCACACACAGCTTATTTCTCTGTCACTGTAAGTTACTGAAAATGCACTACACAACAGACGCGCGTTTTTGCGGCAGAGCTGCTCTCTCTCACGTGACAGACGACTAGTTGTCCAATCCTGTTCTGAGAATACGGAAAATTTACTAGTGTGAGTTCGGTTACAGAATGCAGTTGTCACAACCGTAAATAACCGAACTGTGTGTGAACGTAACCGTATTAACGATTAAAAAACAGGATTGACAACCGTATTCTGCTGCTGTGTGAACACAGCTTTATATTCACATAAATGTTTGCTTCACAAGAGAACTAGTTATTTACACGGCTTCGTGGAATACTCGATTCTGATTGGTCAGTCGCCACATTCCAAGATTATTGTTATTCCCAGAAAACAACCCGTAAAAACTTATAACACGGGCTCATCCGGGTACTACGCATCATCTTGACCGTTAGTAATTATATGCATCACTCTGCTGTCACTGACAGTTTGGCGCCATCCTGTGGTTAAAAATGATAACCATGAGTAAAAATGGACGACCTCAACATGAATTTCAACATGTATGAAAAAAAATTGGTTTTCAGCAGTGGATAGAAGATGACTCGACTGACTCCCCGGTTAAAACAGGTATTATTGCATTGTAGGCTATTATTTATTAATTTATTAATTATGTACTTTTGAGGCAAACAGCTGTGTAATAACCAAGATGATGTACATCCAGCAGGTTGTTATCGCAGAATAAAGCCCTTGCTTCAGTCTTATACAACAGGTAATTATGGTCAGTCGCCACATTCCAAGGTTTGTTATTCCCAGAAAAGAACCGGTTAAACTAATAACACAGGCTCATCCGGGTACTACGCATCTTCTTGAGCGTTAGTAATTATATCACTCCACTGTCGCTGTTTGGCGCCATCCTGTGGCTTAAAAATGCTTAACCATGAGTTAAAATGGAGGACTTCAACATTAATTTCAACATGTATGGGAAAAGCAAAAGCAGTGGATTTCCGCAGTGGATAGATGACTTGATTGACTCCTCGGTTAAATAATTTTTTATTGTTTAATTATTTACTTTTGGGGCAAGAAGCCGTGTAACAAGCGAGATAATGTCCCCTTTGCGTCTGGCTTTATTCTGCGATAACAACCTGCTAGCTGTACATTATCCCTTACTTAACCTGCTGGATGTACATTATCCCTTACTTAATGGACTAGAGAGAGTTACTTATGATGTTTTGTCAGCTATTTGGACTATTCACTGCAGAAGACTCACTGGTGAGCAGGTGCTGCAATGCTAAATTTCTCCAAACCTGTTCAAATGAAAAACTCTACACCTACATCTTGAATGGCCTGGGGGTAAGTAAATTTAAAGCTAATTTAAAAAAATTAAAAAATTCTGTTATTGTTCTCACCTTCATGTCTTCATTTCAAACCAGTATACAATGTGAATGAGTGTACATTAATACCGGTTTCATTTTAAAGTGAACCTTTTTATTATACAGGATCTGTTTAAATAAAAAGTGCAAATTAGATTTAATGAAGACAAACTTTTTTATTGTTTGTTTTGTAAAGATCTGTGTGAGACAAAATAGAAATCTCTAGTGGTTTTATGTAAATGGTTTACATAAAACATTTACATTATGAAATTATTTACTCCATATTAATTCATCTCATTAAGACTGACGAGACTTCATGTAATGCAAATACATTGTGGCTATGCCTATGACATTAAAGTACATTATATTCCACATTTTGACAACATTTAACTTTTTCAAGCAAGACTCAAATCCACCTGGACCTTAACGACATCATACAACACAGTATGTAATCAACAGTATGGAATAATTGGTAAATGTATTCAAAATAACCAAGATTCTTCTTCAGTTTGAAATAAACTAAAAACATCAGTTCACATAAAGTGAATATATTATTCCTTGCATAGATAGATATGACATTTTAAAGCATCACACTATTTCAAAAACAATGCACAATAACATCACAAAAACGCACACATATTTCTCTAAAATCACACTCCTGCCAAAGCTTTTCAGTGCCTGCTGAGCTTATTCATCAATCTACAAAGTCCACCATATAGTATACCAAATCATATTATATATTACTGTATGTTCCTATTTACAAGAGCTCTTGAAACTATTTCTATCAGACAAAAATTAGTTTCTATTTGTTCAATTAAGGCAATATTTGGGTTGCACCACTGAAATGAGGATGAAGTCAGGAACTCCAAGACTTAGACTACAACACTTTTGCATCACGAATAGCACAAAATATGAGTTTCGACAGATGATTAATCTCCCATGATGCATGACGTATAAGCACAGTGCAGAGAGGTTATTTTGTGGTTGTTTTAAGGCTGTATTTGAGTCAACAGTGTGTTGAATCAGAGGCTAGAGGGCAGTGAAGACTGTTCCTGAGCTTGTGCATTCCATCAGGATCTGAACTGTGCAGACATACACTAGAGGTAGACCTATATAGTATTTTAAAAATCTAGGAATAGAAATTCTTTATTACATACCGTGGATTTTCAGTACAAAATAAACCTTATTTGAATTATTCAAATTGTTAGAAAAATTAAAAAGCAATATCAATTGTAATCTTTTGATGTAGATTACAAATAAAAAACTGAATTAGCTTTTTCACATTTTTAAGCGGTCATATTTAAAGTATACACACACACAACTGTTTAAAAGGGCAAAAATACAGTAAAAATATATAATGAAATAAAAGTAAAATAATAGTTTTATATTGTAATATTAATTTCAATTATTTTCAAATTACTTTATAATTTAGTGATTATATATAATAATTTGTTCCTGTGATGTCAAATCCAAATTTTACTCTGGTCATCAGTGTCCCATGATCCTTCAAGAAATATATAATAGTCAGCATGGATCAAAAAAGCTCATTAAAGTTGTTCTAAGACAACAACGCATTTTGGTTTTAGATTTTAGGACAACTTTGATGAAAGGTTTTGATCCACTTTAAATATAAATATACACTGCCCTCCAAAAGTTTAGAAACACCCCTGGCAAAGTGTGGTTTTGGATGATATCAGCATAAATCCTTATCATTTTCAGTGCAAATACATTAAAGTAACTTGACATTATCATTGAAGACCAGCAATAATCATTTTCTTTCTTTTGATTACATAATAATGGCAATATATACATGTCAAAGTCAGACATGCCCCTTTTCCAGCTGTGATGCCTGGTTACTGGTTTAAACTTGGTCCAGGTGTGAAGCATCTTTGGGGAATCCTTCAGGAGGCGCCGAGTAACATATCAAGTCAATGTTTGAATAAACTGACAGCCCGGATGCCCAGATTATGCAGAGCTGTAATAGCTGCTAATGCTGGATATTTTGATGAATCTATAAGTATTTTCTGTTCACTGTTTATGTAATAAAATATGTTTTAACAGTTTGTGTTGTACCTTATCAGTGCAAAATTATCACAAATTAAAAAGGATTCATTCCAATATTCCAATAAACTCCACTTTTCTAGGGCATTTCCAAACTTTTGGAGGGCAGTGTATAATATTTGAACATTTGAATGGTAGTGTTATATAGGTTGTATATATATATTTGTTACATATTTAGTGTATATTTTTGATATTGTGACATGTTACTGTCTGTCTTAAGACTATTGTTTTAGTTAAATAGTCTAGTGGTGTTACAAATATATATATTTTCAATAATGGTCATAAAACTCCATTATATTTATTCAAGAATTTAAAAAATGTTGAAGTTGACATTTAGATAAAGTACAGTACATGACAAACATGTCAGCTATCTGTGTTTTAGAGTGACTGTTAAGAGAAAGCATTACTTGCATGCTTTTCTGATAGCATTAGCAGCTAGTATTTCTCTACAAGTGGTCATGAAGGCTTGCTGTTTTTCATAATACGCAGCCTCATTAATAAACGTGGGGTACACTGTGTTGGCACCTTCATAAAGGACTGTTCTCCCATCGAACGTTAGGAACATAGGGTCACCCCTGTTCAAAGGCTCCCAGTCACAGTCCTACACAGAAAGAGAAAGAAGAGGGAATGGAACAGGAGCATTATTGTGGAAAATAAGTGAAGCCTGGGAGTCAAAACAAGCCCAGCAAACATCTGAGTCATAGGACACATTTTCTTACATGTGTTTCCCCTCCTTGCATCCCAGTCATAAAGAGCAACACTTTTATTCTTCGCTCAAGGGTATGTGCTTTCCTTTCAAAAGAAACACAGTTCTCTATGCATTTACTAGACGGCCCATTTAGAATACCTGTAGATGAGGATGCACCATAGCTGTGATGTTGCCGTTGGTGTCTCTGGGGTAGTCCATTCTCTCCTGGACTCTGAAAACATCCACTGTACATGGAGGAAACTCTACACCTATGACAAAAAAAAAAAGGAAAATTAGGTGGAAAGAAAAAGAAAAAAAAAAGAAGACAGATTTGACCTTGTCTTTTAAAGGAATAGTTCAACCAGAAATTAAAATGTCCTTAAATTTATGCAACCCCAGGTCATCCAAGATGTAGATGAGTTTCTTCCTTCATTAAGACAGAAATTTAACATATCTCTTGCTCACTAATGGATGCTTTGAAGTGAATGGGTGCCATCATAGTGACAGTCCAATCAGCTGATGAAAACATCACAATGATCCAAAAGAAGTTCATTTAACAACCTGTGAAGTGAAAAGCTGTGTGTTTGAAATAAACAAATCCATCTTTAAGGTGTTTTCATTGCTTCTGTAATGAAAAGTCCATTCATTCCTTGTCCTCTCACATAAAAATCCACTGACACATTTTTGACAACTGTTTTGGCTTGTATTTTGGTCAGAAGTGACAGGATTACTTGTGGATAATTGTGATGTTATCATCAACTTCATGACAGCACCCGTTTACTGCAGAGAATCCACTGGATCCACAAACTCATCTACATCTTGGATGGCCTGAGGATGAGTACATTTTCAGCAAATTTTTCATTTAAATGTTTTTCAGTTTATTCGACCATGTCTTTTAAGTTTGATCAGCGGCTTATATAAAGATGCATTAAATAGTTAAATCTAAAAACATGTTTATTATGCTCATGCTGTATTTTTTCAGCTTTGCTTCCTTCAGCGGGGAGTGGAATCAAGCTGGCTTAGAAATGCTATAAAAGCAAAACAAAAATTCTAAACAAGCAGGCCTGTTTGCCTGCTTCTCTCTGTTCAATAGTCTAGACATTTTGAGTATGTATCCAGTATTTTTCCATCCTGTACTGTGTTAATAAAAAATGTGTTAATATGTTGGACAGTCACAGTTAATAATATGTATGACATGGACAGACAGTCATTATGCCATTATGATCTTCCTTCACGTTATTACTATCTACAAAAAAGCAACATATTTCATATTTCAAGTTAATTAACAATATGTTGTTTTACAGCCCCACAACACATGCTGAAATGCTCCTCATGTTTCACCAAGCATTTTTCTTTACAATTATTCTTTGATGAGTTTATCTTTGATATGTTTCATTTGTATAGTTGTTTCACTTTGTCAAACGGAAAAATTGCACACATATGAACCCTGGGATGTGGCAGATTATTTTTTATAGTGGTTCAAGCCATTAATTATATTATTTTATAAAGCGCTGTTCAAAAGTTTGGGATCAGTATGGGTTTTTTGTTTTTTTTTCACACTTTTACTCAACATGGATATGTAAATTAACCAAAAGTGACAGACATTTATAATATATCATATACTGTAAAAAAAAAATTCTGGAAAAAAGATATCACAGTTTAAAGTATTAAGCTGCACAACATAGATCATAATAAGAAATCATTAAATTAATGGTTGCTGAAATTAAGCTTTCTTTTTTATTTTGCCATTACAGGATTGACATGTTAATATTAAAATAGAAATATTTTAAGTAGAAATGGTCACAAATTTACTGTATTTTTTTATCAAATTAATGCAGCTTTTGTGGGCATATGAGACAAGCCACGTACACAAGTTATGAAAAGATGAATATATGCATAAAAAAAACTGCTCAAGGTTTATGTTCCAAATCCCTTGAAGTGCAGTACGAGTAATATTAAATGTCTTTAAAACAGTTGGATCATTTTCCTGTTAGCTTGTGTTCATAACAGATGTCACTTGCGTCATTCAAATCCCTGAGTCCTCTAATTAATACTTTCCATTATGTCAGATCCCTTGTTTTGCTTGTTATGTTGTTGTGGTCTAAACATGGTTCCACACTGGCAAACGGAAAACACGTTTGAACGCTCACAATGAGACATTCATCCACAACAATGCAGCCCCTCTACACAGCATGACACTACAAAACCCAGCAAGCTACTAATGACATGGAAACTAACCAACTAGCAAACAAGCATTCAAGTCACAAAACAGCAAAACCAGAAGAGAAACTAGCCACGCTTGCTCAGCTCAACATGTTCCTGCTCAATGTGAGGCATGGAGAAATGTGCATCCATGTCAGGCTGAAAGTACACGTGACTATCTTGTTTAAATGTTTCCACAGTTGAGGGCAAAAAAGAAAAGAGGAAGATAAATGCTTGAAGAAGTAGTCTATACTTCAAACCGGCTGAAATGCAGAGGTCAGACAGTTCCTATTTAAATGAGTACTTGCTGACTCAATGACCTGAGAGCATAACCGTTTGTCTTGAAATGCCACACACTATCCAGGCTGAGAAATGCATGACCATGGGGGGGAAAAATTTATGTAAACATAAAGCATCTATAAATTATATGAGAAGCACGTTATTCAAATGCATTATTGTAAACTATTCAAAACATGAATTTTGTCATATCTGCAGAATATTATGGACCCATACTGTCACTGCACATTTACTATTGGTTCATACCAGAAAATAGTCCTATTGTATAGGAAATAATCTGATACCGAGTAATGTCTGTTGAAAATCGCACAAATAAATGACCTTTTTATGAAATATAAATGTAATACTTTTTATTTAGCAGTTTTACTATATTTTTGATCGATTAAATGCAGACTCTGTAAGCATAAAAAAACTCAAAATTGACATTTTAATATATACAAAATATAAAATATTAAATGATAATTAAATGGCATTATTAAAAATATTGCTGGTTTTAATGGAAGCGGTATCCTCTACAGAATAAAATAAGTGCTTTCTTATGTCACAATTCTCTTTTTTTCCAAGCAACTTTGAGAAAAGAAGTCAGAATTGTGACAAGAACTATATAAACTGATACAAAGGCTTCCATAATTTTACTATATTGTTTATCAAATACATTGCAGCATCGGTGAGCTTAAGAGACTTCTTTCAAAAGCATTTCCTTAAAGACCCCAAACATTTGGTCAGTGAATATGTGTCTAAATGTGTTTATATATAGTACAGCGAACCGTTTGTCTTGAAATGTCACGCACTGTCCTAGCGGAGAAACAGATGGCCACAGGGGAAAGAAAGTTACGTAAACGGGAAGCATCTATAAACAATACATCATTCAAATAGCATTATTTCTCTTCTAATTGTTTGGCACAACTGAAACACAAACCATTATAGTTCCATACTGTTACTGTCAGTACTATCAGACATGATCACTATTGGTTTAATAATAGATAGTAATGCTATTGTATGAGAAATATAGAAACTAATCCTATTGTGGCCACCTCAGTTGACTTTAAAATCCTTTTGTAGAAACGCATTCCAGATTTAATGCAGTAAGCGTGCTGATCTCTGCTTAACCTCCAGTGACCTCACCACTGTTAAAGAGCTCGATGAAGTCCAGCGCATGCTTCAGTATCGTCCTCATAGATTCGAACACATTGCTTCTCAAAACACCCTGTGGCTGAGGGCCCACCTCAAGACCTGCAACACAAACACATCTATACAAGTCACTGGTTCCCACAGGTCTATTCTCATCACAGACAGCAGTGAAGCTTCATGTTAAAACAGGTGCAACTGCTACTGGTGTTGGGTTTCCACTGTAATATTCATTTATGAAAAAAGGAGTCTCATTAAATGACACAGAATGAGCTCGGGAGGTTTACATAAATATCTGCAGAGGCTCTGGATGCTTTCATGATAACTCAACATTTCATTTTATTCCTCATTATTCCACTTCTTTGCAGCTGGCTGACATACAGGGGTATTTTTAAGATGATTTAAGATTAGGTTTAACCTGCTGAGTATCTAAGGACATTGGTACTCACCAATAGGGTGTTTGGCCACAGAGCGTGTGGTTGAATACTTCAGCTGTGGGTGTTCGTTTAACAGTACTGAACAGGTGTGGGGAGCCATAGCTTTCTGTAGGGGGAAAAACACAGGTGTCTGTATAAAGATGGCTTTTTTTGACTTATTTTTAAGACATTAAGCAAAATCTTGGTTGGTAAGATTTTTATGCTCACCAAGGCTGCAGTTATTTAATGAAAAATACAGTAAAAACAATTTAAAATAACATTTTAATATTTTATAAATGTAATTTATTCCTGTGACGTCAGCAGTCATTACTCTAGTCTTCGGTGTCACATGATCCTTTAGAAAGCATTATAATATTCTGATTTGGTGCGCAAGAAACATTTGGTACTACTGTCAAGTTGATTTTTCAGCATTGTTAGATGAATAGAAGTGTATTTAAAATCCATCACAAATCTCTTTACACGTTTGATCAGTTTAATGTGCCCTTGCTGAATAAGAAAAAGAAAAATGTTAACTCTAAAGTTTTGAACAGTAATGTAGGTGCAAAGGGTAAATAATTATTTTAATAACATTGTAAAAAAAAAATACTTGATCTAGTTTCTTACTTTAATATAATGCACCATCTGAAGGTTGAAGAGGTCTGTTGAGCTTTCAAGGATGAGAGTGGAGCCCATGTTTGAGGTGGTGTTGTGAAGGTCAAAGATGACATCATATGCATCTGTGCTTCCTTTGGGTCCGAACATCCGATTAATTTCCTTGGCCCTCTGGACTTCATATGGCAGACCTTCAACATCTGGAGCACTGCGGTTGGAAAAATCCTTATCAATATTAATTAAAAATGTATGCAATAATTATAAACAAGACACGACAAAAAAATTCATATTAAATACAAAACACAAAACAGAAAAATACTTTTTGAAGCAAGTTTAAGTAGTATTAATTCCATAATTAGTTACTTAAATAGACATGCACCAATAATATACAAGACACCTAGAAGTTCAAACCTACTCAAGACCTTGGAATCTATGTCAGTAGTAAGATCGGGCACTGTCTGTCAAATTTGATTTATGGCCGTGATTTATGGTCTAATATATGGCCTAATAAATAACCTCTGTACACAATGATTGACAGTTTGACAGATGTCAAATGTCAACATGTGTGGATTTAC
>JAUCMR010021781.1:0-10063 GCA_032357425.1 Enteromius argenteus | reverse complement strand
TATTGTAGTCACCATGCTGTTATTATATTTTGCTTGAATCGACATTGTTTATTATTGCCGTTTTGCCTCATTTTCATAGTTTATTTCATTCATTATGTTTAGAATGACCCAGGCTTAACTACTTCATAAAATATTAAAAACCAAGTTGATTACTCTCAATAGGCTTTGGATTGTAGAGTTGTTATCCTTATTTTACTGTTTTGTAGTGTAAATGTAATTCATTCTGAAGCAGTGTTATCATCAGTGTTCTATCAGACATTGCTTAAAGTACCATATTTATGATATTTGCTCTAATAATTTCCAGTATATTATTTTTTAAATGTACAAGTTATAATTGCCATCTTTCACATCAAATTCTCAAACATTATCAATAAATATATTTAGAACAAGTTACTATTGATTATTTTAATAGAATATACTTTAAATAAAACATTTGCAATGGGCTTGTAAAACTTGTTTTTATGCATGTTTTTACTGCATTCAGTTTTGACCAACAGGAATCACATTGTGTTTCAACTAAACATCTTGTCATTTTTCTTATCCAGTAAATGCATCTTAATTTAAGAATTTTGAGTTATTTTGACTTAAAACAAAATTACTAAGTATGATATTGTGCTGTGTGTCTGATCTGTTGAGGCAGCAGCATGAAGCACATGCCCAACAGATTTTAAGAATAAAAGTCTCAAAAAATATAAATAAATTTGACCGTATTAAAAATATTCTCATCATACTAAATTTGTATTATTAGGAAGTGACATATGATATTCTCACAGATAATCAACTGTTGTATTTATTTTTATGTTTTTTGAGAAAGTTCAAGCAAGCAATGTGCTTTTTGTAATTCATTACATTGATGAATTTATCTATAGTGTGTATATGATAGGAGATACTATAATTGTGTAAGTAGGAACACATAATATTAAAACAAATACATACTGAGATGTTTTTAAGTAATAAAATCAAGCAGCAAGTAGTTGAGCGGAGTAAGGACACAGTTCTGCCAGAGAGATTTTATCAACTGCTGAAGAAATGAAGCAACCAGTCTATAACTTTATTGAGATTAAAATATGTGAAAGAACATGGACATCAAACAGACATGATATACAGACGTCATGTTAAAGTTAAAAAATAAAGAGTGCAAAGTGCAGAAACTTGATACATACACATGTAAAATGATCAAACTGCTATATTATGGCACCTGCAACAGAAAGAGGCCATAAGTGCAGTTTCCTGGAAACAATTATATACATTGAATGTACAGTAAGTGCTTTCAGATGAAAAGGTTGCATGAAATTGAGAATTAGTACAACATAGGATTGTCATTTTTTGGGCCCAGGTTGTGGTAATAATGGATTTACCCTTTTTTACACCGTTTTTAGTCATGGTAGAGACTTCTTTTTTCTTGGTCAATTTTATTGATTAAGTGCAAATTTGCTAAATTTTACAAAAAACAACAACAACAACAAAAAACTTTAAGATTAGAATAATTCTAGAAAAAAACAAGCATTTTAATAAAAAAAACTGCATAAAGAAAAAAATTCATTAATGTCATGCCACATTTCACCCCTTGAACTTGAATCGTGACATTTTCCTAAATACTAAAAAATTAAAACACTTTTTTCTATATCATGAAATATTTGCTCACAGTAAATTCAGATTAATGCTGTTCTATTTATACACTTACAATGTTTAACATTCTCAGCAAGAGAACTGTAAAAATGACAGAGAAGCGCCTGGGAGCTATTAATTGCAGCCTGTTATTGCTTAAACAAATGGTGTTTCCACAGCAAACACTTTACAAATGTAACAAACCACTGCCTAGAGGTGTGTATATAGTGAGATAACCATGTTATCTATTCAGCTTGGCAAAGTTCTCCAGTTCTTAAAGCTGCAGCAGCAGTGAATCCAGCACCTCCTTCACCTCTGAGGTAAATAGTACTATGACACGTGTTTTCATGACAACATCAAGAAGAACAGCAATATCACCTTATGAACAACAGGACCGCCATGGCTCAAACGCACGTACACAAGCAGTTTTAGTTCCTCCCATGTTAGAAAGGCCTTGCCAAAGTGTTAACGGTCAGCTATGTGCAGGCTAGTCTATTGATGAAAAGTCAGGTCAGTTTTAAAACAAGTGGAAATGCAGCAATTTGGATTTTGCGATCATTATTTCTAGAATTCTCATTGGTTAACGGATGCCTCTATCAGAGAATGTTTCAGTAAAATTGTTACATTTTACAACTTTTGGTTGATAGAATTGATAGAATGTCATATTTGCAATTCTCATAGAAGTCAATTGAGTCACATCTCTTTCTTCAGTAGCATCCTCTGTAAAAACGCTGCCCAACGTACCGTGTTGATTTTCACAGCTGCTTACAGGATTTTTTTTAGGTGAACTCAGGGCCTAAAACTAACTTTTTGCCACACCTGCCTACAGCCGGTGACGTGATCAAATTTACAGGCTAAATATTTTTAACCCGCTATTTGCAAAAACAAGCAGTCATTACTACTACAATGACGAAACATATGTACAATGTTCTCATTTGTTACATCTATTAGTTGTTTATTAGCATGTATATTACTAGACTATCAGCCATTTATTAGTGCTAATTAAGCAGCTATTAATGCCTTATTTTACATCCCTAATAACTAAACTTAACTACCATCTTACTAACTATTAATAAGCAGCAAATTAAGAAGTTATTGAGGGAAAGTTGTAGTTAATAGTTAACAAGTGTTACCAAAATAACAAATAGATTATTGTTATTGATATATTTTTTATTTGTCCCTAAATCACGTTGAGATTCTTGCATGTTTTCAATAAAGTAAAAGCATAATTAGGCTCTGAAATATTAAACGATTTTAAAACATTCTTCACAAACTAAATTGTTTATGCATAAACTATACAGATTAATCTTTATTAATCATGGACTAGAACAGTCCAGTGGTTTACATCAATGATAGCCTTCAGCGGGTGACACATATCCTTATTTTCTCCAAACTCTTTAAGGTCATTTATAACTAATCACGATGATCTTGTCTTTTGAAAAAGATTTTTTTATTTCGCTTATGTCAGAAACAGTATTTGGCACTTGGCGAGTGTTTTGATTTCAGGCCCTGAGTGTACCTAAATTTGGTTAGGATTAGGAAATGGTTTAGGGTTACTTGCATGTAATTATGCATCATTTATTGGTTAACACTTTATTTTACGGTTACACATATTAATTGTTTATCAGCATGATTAACCTATTAACTATTAATAAGCAGCAAATTTAGAAGTTATTGAAGGAAAAGTTATAGTTAATAGTTAACAAGTGTTACCTATTATAAAGTGTTACCTTTATTGTTATTATTACAGTAAGTATAAGCATCAATTATACCAAGGACACTGTAACACTGCGTTACTGACAATGTCTGTATATGTAATTAATAAGGTACTTGTAAATTTCTGGCATGTAATAACCTATTTTTCCCCCTCCTGACCTGTGTGTTTCCACAGTTTTTCTCTCAAATTCATTTATTTTAATGCAGGTTAATGATAAACTTGCCATGGCTGTAGTTAACACTGACAATAGATCTCATCACAACTAAACTGAGCACCAGACGTCACTGCCTTCACTGTAGACTGTAGTTGATTTTAATGGGTGCGATGTAGATGTGTCACAGTTCACTCGACACAAGCCTACTGATCACTGTGTGAAACTGTTAATGGACCAAAAATGAATGTATTCAGACCTAAAGCACTGGTGGTCGAGGGCCGTATCCCTCAGTAATGTCCCCCGGACTCATCTCCTGCAGGAATTTAGGACTGTCATAGTCAGACGGCCTGCCAAAGCCTCCAGAGTCTTCAGAATCCATGTCCTTTGCTGAAACCTCAGGGAGATCCACTATGGTGTCATCGAGGTTAGTGTTTGCCTCAGTTGGGGAAATTGGGGGAGAATTCTCAAAAAAAGTAACCTCTGTCAACAGAGGTGTGTGTCCCTGAGCAGTAATTTTAGAAATGGAGGTCGGCTCGGGTTGGGCTGTAGTAGATTTCCCAGGTAAAGTCTGCTGCAAATGGAAAGAAGTAAAGGTTAGTCTTGGTATTGCTAATGGGGAGTCAACAGCAGATCACCAGACAAATACAAAACACTGATGAATAAAAAACAATTCCTGACGAAATGTAAAAAACACAAAAGGACCAAAAGACACCTACCAAAAATTTAGGTGTTTTGGGAATTTTGGAAAACTTCTTGCAGAGCAGCCACACAAAGCCATTGATGATGAAGATCACGATGATTCCTCCGCCTAGCAAACCTGCGATTACTCCTGTGTGGTCTGGAGAAAAGTCAAGAACAATTCAATGAAGCGTCTTCTCTAGCACTCACAAACACTGACATTATTTAGGATGAAACTGATGCAAAGAGTATAGAAGTACCAAGAGGCGAAACTCTGTACTGATATGGGCAACAGTCTATAGATGGCGCTGCGGAGGCACTGCCGCCATTTTGGACTGACACCTGCTGAGAGTCGCTATAAGATGCGACAGCGCAGGTGGGCAAAACACAAGCAGCTGTACTGCAATAAACTGGATGGAGGTTGTCAGTGAAGTGCAGGGAAGAAGTGTAGCAAGGAGGAGTGCAAGAGATCACTTGTGTACTTATTTAACAGGATAAGAACTCATCATATATTGCGCACCCAAAACCGCCAGAACGCGAGCAGCCGGAGCTGCCTGGACTCCGCCCCTTCCCAGAATCCTTTCCCTCCTGCACTTCCTAACCCTCACCGAACTCAAGCAGCACAATGAGGACACCAGCTCCCCTTTTATTTTGGACACTTTATTTTCCCCCTTCACTTATTTCATGTGTTTTATTTAATAAAAAGCCTCTCCGAGGCGTGACGTCACTCCCACTGTGTCTGTGTTAGCTCCATCACGTGACAATATACAAAGTAATTTTAGCTTTCTACTTGGCAACCAGTAAGCAGTATGTAGTCAATAGTGGAGAGAATCTTTATATTTAAATAAATGATCTCATGATAAATCCATCTTTTTAGGCAAGTGAATAGTTTCATTTAAAAAGTTACTTTAAAGTGCATTTCGCGAATCATTTGATTCAAAACAGGACTTCATAACCTGTTTCGTGAATAATTTTATCCCCACTGGGGATAAAAATAATTCAGCCGAGGCAGGGATGCATAAGCCAGAGGGTGGTAAATCCCCCCCATCCTTCCCTACAAAGTGCACCCTGTAAATATAAGCCTATGTGTTATTATAAGTTCGTCAAGCGCAACTGGCTCATATTATTCTATGGCGTTCTGTGTAGGTGTCAGTCGGAACTGTTGCTATGCAGCGTTCTATTGAGTTTCGCCTCTTGGGCTTCTATACTCTTTGGCTGATGTTCAGAATTTACATGCCATTAAAATCACACTGAACTAAAACGCAAAAAACAAACAAACATACGTTTTCAAAGTTTCAAGTATTCCCCCAAACTGCCATTGCTTGGACAGATAAACTATATAGTCCCTTTTCAGTAATGAATGAATTATGAAAATACTTTCAGGGTAGTGTAGTGCCATTTGATGCAGCTAGTGGCACAAAAATGACACAATTCACTTATAAAATGTGCCATAACCAAAATTGCCCTGTATCCTCTGGTAGAGCTGCATGATTCTGGATAATTTGAGAATCACGTTTTTTTCGTTTTTTTTTTAAATATAATATAATACACCTTTTTTTTTTATTTTAATGAAATGGTTACATATTAAAAGAAATAGTGGTTTGAATGAATGATTCAGTGACTCTACATAATACTTATATTATTTAATTACTGGATGATTCAGCGTTTTTGAACGAATCTCTTGAATCAATTTCAAATAAATATTTTAAATGTGAATTGTTGCCACCTAGTGGTGAAACAACACCTAGTGTTCTCTCTCTCTCTGTGTCAACAGCAGCGCGAACGCAGATTTGAATTTGTTCCATTAAGACTTTTTCAAAGGTTTAATAGACACGGATTGTTGACACTTAGAAATGAGATTGTGTGGGTGTTTGAATCGAGATCGCGATCTTTTAACGGTTAATCGTGCAGGTCTATGCTCTGGTCTGGAGGAAAATCAGCGGTGTGAAAATATAGAGGAGATTATCCAGCACATTCATTCTCTCACAAAATGCACAGCAATAAAATAACTACCCATGATTCACTGCTAGGGTGTCATGGAATTAACTTGTTTAAAGTCAGCTCCACAGGGCTCTCTGGTGCATGATTTCTTTCACACCTTTCTCGTGTATAGGGAATAGTCAGCGAGGCGATAGCGATGATTTCAAACACTGCTCATGTCAGAGCTCTCAAACAGACTCGGTTGTGTAGTATCCTGGGGCCAGTTGCACCTGCTGTATGTAAGTTACAACTTAGCCAAGTTTTGATGTAAATGGGCCCTAAATACAACTTACGCACTACTAAATATGTTTTGGTTGCACTTGCATTTTGCATTACACTTAGTTGAAGTGTAACTCTACGTATAAACTAAATATTTAAGAAAACGTCTGGTCATGAGTAATGGTTTGAATAAAATGAAGCAGACTGAGTGAAGCGCACCAATATGCTCTTCTTTTCTCCGACAACCTTCAATCCTTTAGGCATATTTGATGCTGCTGACATTTACACTCACACACATATTAAGAGAGAGAACAACATGTGAATAAACGTACTTTGTTTCTTTTTTTAGTCCATCTTTAGCACCGCATCTACAATGCGCCTCTGTGCGCTTCAGTCCATGTTGCGTATGTCAGATAAAAAAAATAAATCCCTTTTCTTATGTATTTATTTAAATTACAGCTTCTACGTGTTATTTACACATAAAAATAGCTTATATATACACTAGTATATGTTAGTAATGTATCGTTTTTTTTAATGGAAGCTTGTATTTACAGTTAGTATATGCAAGGAAAAAGAAGTTAGAACAAGGGATAAACTACTTCCTACGTCCTGCCTTACGAACAACTGGTGCAACCAAACAATGTAAAGATTTAGTATCAAACCAGCTAGAAGTGACTAAGCCTCTAGTGTGGACTTAACATTCTAATTTAAGTAAGAACTTAAGAACGGCTGGTGCAACCCTTCCCTGACGGTTTAATAAATAAATACACACTGCCTGTATTGCACTGCATTAAGAAAAATAATTAAACTGATAATGATTTTACCGCTCTCAGGTGTCTGCTGAGGGACACAAACGTTTCTGTAGGTATATGAATGAATACCAGCAATCTTCCCTTCGAGCTTCAGCTCAACACACTGTCCAGCTACGGTCTGGTTCAGGTGGACTTCTGCAGTGCACAGCTCCTCCTCCATAAAACACGAGTCTGAAACTGTTTTCTGTGGAAGCACAAAAGATCATTTTAACACTTCAGCATCCTAACATGACTAATAATTAAAGAAGGACATCGGGGAGTCTGTGCGACTGGTCTTCTAACCTCATCTTGTGTGATTGTGTACTCAAATTCATCATTCAGGATGTCTTGCTCATGAAGCATGAAAGGGTGCTGAAAGGACACTTCAATGACATCTTTGTGGACAGATGTATTTACAGCTGGAAAGTCCAAAGAGCCTGGAAAAAGGAAAAGCCAATATTGCTTAAAGTCAATATAGCAAAATAATCTGGGAAGAGAATAAAGCAAATTCATTCCAACACTAAAATTCAAATATCTAAATAGATTTGCATTTCCTGAAGGAAACAGCAGAATGAGAGTTAGAGTTTTACTTAGTTCATTTTCTTTTAGGTTTTGGTTCTGTGTAAAAGAAATGCTGCTGTATAAGAGCGCACATGTGATGGAGGGTTTTTTCGCAGCTGGACTGTTGCAGCAGATGCAGTAGAGAAAGGACCAATTAATTAAATATTAATAACACCATTCCTGTCTGTTGAACACTGTTTTGTCAATGTTAGTAGCCTTGTTTCCATCCAGTTTTTACTGTTTTGTTATCGACAAAGAGAACTTGTGTAAAAAAATAGATTTGGGTAATTTGCTGTCTCCAGCCTGTTTCCATCCAACTGGCCTTTTATATTTATTTAAATACGTTTTCGCAAAAAGTCCTTGAATGGAAACCTGTTTAGTGTAAGATTTACCAACTGCACCAACAGTTTGAGCTGAGCAAACTGCAGATGTTTGATACTTAGCAAACTTAAAATGTCTGAGAAATGCATTTCATCATCAACAGTGCCTTGCATTTGCAGTAATAAGCAGTAAATAATACTGTGTCCATATGATTAAGTTAATCAGAAAACTTACATTTATGTTTATTCTCATCAAAATAGTCTTTGCTGTAGGTGAATCTAATGGAGACACTTTCTGATCTCTCTTGCCCGTCATGTGCCGTCACGGACACAAGGTAATCATCCCCCACATCACTGCTGTAGCTGCTGATATCAAGGTACGTCTGAGAGGTGTCTACTGTATGGGGATCACTGGAGATAAATGGCACAGAAAGATTTAGAAACACATTTTATGAAGTTGTATTTTATTTCTTGATGAGCTGCGTTTAGGCCTGTCACAATAATCAATATATTGACTTATTACACAATATATGTACATGACCTCAATCGTTTTTGGTGTTGCAGTATATCGCCCATTATATATGCATAGAGAAAACCATAATTAAAAAACATTTTTTTTGCATTCCACTTGTGCCTATATCTTTTGCAGCTTCCCATACATAACGTGGTGTAGTCATGAGGTGCTAGTTCACATAAAAATTCCTCTACAGAAAAGTTTCATCTGCAGATATGGCCTTGTTCAGGGATACAGAGTCTGACTGCTAAATAAGGATAGTGTTTTTCAGCAATAGTGTGCACCCTTACTTTCAGAGAAAAAAAGGGAAAAATCTCCATAAAAGTTCTTCATGCATTGTCTTTTTTTCTACTTGTGTCTAAATGTGTATTTACTGTTTATTTCAGTTTTTTAAGGTATCTAATATTTTGATACTGAGATAAATATTTTTAAGAAGTATGTAGGCCTTCTTGCATTATTATGCTGTTATATTATGATTATACATTCAGTGGCATAAATGGTCTTAAAATGACAATATTATCACTTATTGCAGTTATTTATGGGGCAATATATCACACAACAAAGGCATAGCTGCATTTGACACACACACACACTAACACACCTACCTATTATAAGGGCTGAGGTTTATGCTGAATTTCAGCTGTTCAGTTGGGTAACTGTAGTTCCAGTACAGCACATTCACAAAGTTGCGACAAACAACACTCAGGTTTGTTGGAGAAGGAACTGTAAGAAAAAAAAAGTTAGATTCTCGTTCAGTTATTTAGTCTGTTATCCAAACTCAAAGCTCATGAGAACAACTAATCTTTTCAATATTGCTCAACAGCTACTAAAATATGGAGTCATTTTTAAAACGGATGTCATCTGATTCAGTGACACACATGAGTCTTGTCTTCTGAATATTAGGCAAGAGTTAAGACAAGAAAAAAGAAAAAGACAATCCAGAGGAAGTGGTTAAGCTTTCGAATCTGTAAAAAGGTCTACTTTCTTTTGTGTGCACTCAAAATAACAAAATGTTTTGTTTTCACTGAATAATGAAAGCTGGTCTCTGTGAACATCAGTGCATCAAAAAAATTTATAAAAAAATAAATAAACTCTGTATTTGCCTCACAGAAAAATGTATCTATAAAAATGTCTAGTTTGAAATGAACCATTTCAAATGGAAAACAAACATTTTCCGATTCTGTAATCCAAAGGAAATGTGCACGTCCACTGCAGAGATGTGGAGTCGGCGTCGTCTACTCCATCACCAAAAATACAGAAAACACTAATCACTAATCAATTCATTATTATAATGTTAAAGCAGTCCTTCTTGCTGTTTTTTCCTGATGCATTCATAATATTTACTTCTGCCGATGTGTACAGTATGGCAAGCCTTATGTGTGCACTTGAACGCTGATAGGCAATTAAAGGCTCATTATTATTAATTAAATGGTTCAACACAAACTAATGGCATTCATTATAAAGACTATATGAAAGTCTCGCCAAAACGAATGTATTTAAATAGAAACTGAAAGGAGAAAA
>JAUCMR010021780.1:0-10066 GCA_032357425.1 Enteromius argenteus | reverse complement strand
TCAGTGTAGGACAATACCACAAACAGTTTGTACAGTATAAACACCATTACACCTATGGAATGTCCCCATAAAACATGGAAAGACAACATGTGTGTGTGTGTGTGTTTGTGTTTGTGTGTGTGTGTGTGAGAGAGAGAGAGTGTGTGTGTGTGTGTGTGTGTGTTTGTGTGTGTGTGTGTGTGTGTGTGTATGATGAGAGAATCTCACGGCTGCTCAGCTCTGTGAAGATGTGTGTGTGTGTGTGCAGCAGAGATTTGAGCGGCTCAGCTTCCACTTCAAAGGTGTGTCGGGGGATCCGGGTCTCAGCTCGCCTTCATGCGCTCCAGAGCAGAGCGGCCATGTAAATTTCATGACCTGTCTTTCTCACACACACACTCACACACAGAGTTTCTCCAATAGCGTGACGGATATCAGCGGCCTGCCAGCTGTCAGCCGCTTCTGTCTTTTTCGATTTCTCCCATTCTTCACGTTTCTCATTCCCTCTGTGTTTTGTCTCTGAAGGGCTGTGAGCCGCCAGATCCCCTCCATCACATCTCACACTGTTACAGACCGCTTGTGTTCTGCTTCCAGTTCTGTGTCGACCTCTTATTTCTCTGCACCGGTGTGGCTTGATTTATTTGCGGTCGATGGACAGTGAGATTTGATCTTCATCCAACCTCTCACACTCACGCTTTCCATCTTTGTGTCGGCAAAATAAAGTTAAACAGACCGTAACCTTTTTGAAGCTTATTTCCGGCACAAAATAAAAAAGTCGGTATTGGCGACTATTTATATCTCAAAATTTGGACTTCTTTTCTCGTAACTGTAAGAGGGAAAAAAAGTCTTAACTGTAAAATAAAATGTCGCAACTACCTTTAAGGTGGAAAAAAGACCGAATTTTGAGATATAAACGCAAAATTGTGAGATGTTAAGTCAGTTTGCAAGATAGAAACGATTTTGTTGCATAGTGGGAAAACACTGAAAGATGTGAACTAGTTCACCCAAAAACACGTTATTTAACGTCTTCCGAAGTTTAACGGCTATCACCCATTTAACCCCATTCAAAGGCTTGGAGGGGTCTGGACAGTTTTTATTTTAACTCCGATTGGATTCGTCTGAAAGAAGAATTAAGTCACATACACCTAGGATTCAAAGGTGAGTAAAAGACAGGATCATTTTCATTTTTGGGTGAACTATCCTTTTACCTTACTGTTTGCAAGATTAAAACTTGCAAGAGAAGAAAGTGAGAGTTGTAGCACAAATCTACAATACAGTCAAACCAAAAATAAACACCAGATATAATTTATGCTATTTTTTTACTAGTGGACGCAGGACACTATAGTTCATTTATGTAAGTGAATATAGCAAAATAAAGTAAACTGTGATATATTATAACATACAATTCTTCATACAGTGGAGTATCAGTAAAATTGGGATCCAAATTATTCATTGTTTTGCTGAAGTGTTTTTTCTTTAAAGGTCCCATATTGTACACCTTTTTGGAGTTTTACTTTAGGTGTTGATGTCCTAAAGAATATATGTTTGTGGTATAAGTAACAAAAACCATCTCAATATGTTTTTACAGCCCTCAGCTCTCTCAGGAGCTCTGTCAAAAACAGGTTGATTATGGCCTGTCTAATTATTATTCATGAGCCTCTCTTCTGATTGGCCTGTTTTTTTCTAAATGATGCATGACCAGGCCAATCAAATGTAACGACGTCACAATTATGTCACAGCACTAGCTGGATGCAAAACAAAGGGAAGACAGAGGCAGCTCATTTATAACAGCACAGATTCAGCTACATAAGGAGCTTAAGATATCATCTTGTTGTGATGTTGGGTGCCAGAATCGTAATACAGCCTCAAATTAATGATCGCATACCTGATGCCACTGCCAGACAAAAAACAGACAACAGCTGTAGTTTAACATGATAAAATGAGTGGACTAGACAGAAATGAACATCAAAACATGCTTGAGTTTGCACACCTCTTATAAGAAAAGTTTTAATAAAGTATTGTCTATCCTGTCAGATCCATCCTTGGAGTGATCTGGTCTTGTCTGTTAAAGTTAGTCTTTTCGACATGTTTCTGTGTTGTTGCTCAGTAATGTCATGGACAGTGGGCGGTGCTCAGGTGATGACTGAAGGTGAGTAGATCTGATGTCACAATTTAACGGAAGTCACAATGTCTCATGAAAAATCACAGCTACTTTATGCAGGCTGTGTGCAGTTTATGTGAATTGACTGTTTTGAATCTTATATGGTAGGTACATAGCCCTTAGATATTTGTTATCATGATAAAAGCCAGGAAATTTCAGATTTGACAATATGGGACCTTTAATTGCTAAAGCATCCTTTACAGACCAAATTGTTTGAGCTAAATTGGTATTCTCTGATTTAACAGCTGAATAATGTTTGGTTAATTATAACCTATTGCATACCTTTCTATCAAGGTTCTCTGATATTATGAATTTGTTCTGACACAGTTTAACTCTGAGTTCTTGTCATGTTTTACTACCAGTTTCTCCTAAACTACGGTATAGTGTATAAACTATGATAATGTGAGAAATGTGTCTGAGTAAATTTTGTTTTGACTCCAGAATCCAGAAGAAAGGCCTGAAAGTTCAGGTAAAACAACAGCAACCAGAGTTTTCCAAAGCTGTTGAATTTATTTGAACCAGGCTGATGACTAAACCAGAGAAAACTTCTCCTTGTTTTACAGTTTTCCCGGGATGCATTGGCGATTACACACAGCATCCCAGCACTGTTTCCAGCAGGAAGAGGAGGAACATGTGGAGCTCGGTCCAGTTCTCTGATCTCAGATCCAGACCAACACAAAGGCTCCATTGATCCAAACCAGAGTAAAAGTGAGTCCTAAGCCTGTGATTTTGAAAATCTGTCAATATATCTGAACACGAGCAGCAGCTGGCCTTGAGCAGAACCGCGAGCGTCTGCTGGCTTCTCCTCATGAGATCTGAGCTTCAAGCCTGGCGTCAGACTTTCCAGATCACCTCTTTGAACTGGGATCCAGAGAGGTGTGCGAATCAAACTCAAATCCGCTTTGACAGCATATTCTCTTGAGAAATCAGTGAGACGTTCTGAGATGTTCACTGCTGATCACGTGACATGAGCGTCTCAGTCCCATCCGTGTTTACGGCTTATATTCTCTTCAGCTTGAGATGGAGCCTTTAGTCTTCATTAATTCCCCACTATTATTGAATTGAAAACAAAAGATATGCTAGAAATGCAAGTGAACTGTCTAGAACCCACTTCTGTCTTCTGTCTAACACAATCTCATAGAACAATGGCCGTAGCAAAACAATAAAAGACAGCAATGTTTAGATTAGATTCAACTCTGCTGTCATTGTGCAGATTGTAAATGCATTTAATATAATTATTATTAAATGCTATTTATTGAACTTTATCATCATTCCACTTCAAGGTCAAAGGTTTGGAATAATAAATGTATTTTAGCAAAGAAGGCTATTTTTGTTTACCAAGGCTGCATTTATTTTATCTAAAATACAGTAGAAATTGAAAATTGAAAAATTATTATAATTTAAAATAGCTGTTTTCTATGTAATTGTATTGTATTCTGTAATTTATTTCTGTGATGCGAAGCTGAATTTTTAGCATCATTACTCCAGTCTTCAGTGTCAGAAATCATTCTAATATGCTGATTTGCTGCTCAAGAAACATTTCTGATTATTATCAATGTTTAAAAGAGTTGTGGAATTTATTTAAATCAAATAAATGCTTAATTTCTGTAAAGATTGCGGCTTGAGTGTTTCGGATCCATGTGCAGAAAAGAAAACTCTTTATTCCAAGAAACAGGCAGGGTCAAAACAACAGGCAAACGGATACACAGGAGACAAGGCAGAGGCGTGGTCAAATCACACAATGCAGAACGGGCAGAAGTCAAAACACAAAACAAAACACGGGTATGAACGCTTGGTAAGCATAGCCTGAGGAAATCAATACTTCACGATTGTCTGTGGGTGAAAGTGCCAGATAAATAGTGAGTGTGAGTGGGTGTGGTGATGAACAACAGTTGATGGTGATGATTACTGAATGTGAACAGGTGTGGGTGTGCAGTGCATGATGGGATATTGAGTCCATGATAGAATATGAGTCCAAGGGAGGTGAGGTGATGTAAGTGCCCTCTAGTGGCGCTTGAGGGCCTTCATGACAATTATAGTCCTGATGAGCATAAGAGGGCTTTTTTCAAATCAGTATATTATTATGATTTCTGAAGGATCATGTGACACTGAAGACTGGAGTAGTGATGCTGAAAACACAGCTTTTACCACAGCAATAAATAAAAATTTTCTATGCATTCACATAGAAAACAGTTATTTTAAATTCTAAAAAAATATTTCCCAATTTTACTGTATCAAATAATCACAGCCTTGGTGAGCAGAACAGACCTCTTTCAAAAACATAAAAAAATCTTAATTATTCCAATAAAATTTAAATTAATTAGTGGAAGTGGAAATGATACGAAATGTTCAATAAATAATTTCCACTTGACTGAATACTGAAAAGTAATACAAAATAGTTTAATATTGTATTTCTAGTCAACATTTATAATGCGTTTTTTTTTTTCTACAGAGGATGCATGCAGTACTGTGTTTTATGCATTCTTAGAAAAGAGCATAAATACTGTATTCTGCCTGCTTTTTGACACATCTGTAGAGCACATATGATGCCGTCTACACAGCTCGCTAAGTTTTGGAACAGAGCACTTATTTAAAGGGCCTCTAGGCTGGCTGTCTTTTATCTGAAGGCCCCTAAAAATCCACAATTATGTGATCTCTGTTCATGTTTACTGAAAACAGCGGCTGCAGTCTCTGAATCCTTCCCTACCGATCATTAAAGGACTATTAAACTAATAGTTCATCGCTTACATCACTCACTTCAGATGATCATTCCTACGATGCCATTTAAATACTGCAAGTTACCGGCCAACTGGCAAATGCGTTTTATTTACTCGCCGAAGCCAGTTTTTACTCTCTTTGGCGCTGACGGGTGTTAACTTTGGACCCTAAGAACATTCAAGACTGCCGAGGTTTGACTGCAAGCCCAAAATGACGATAACGATTCCAAACGTTTGCTATCATTGTACTTAAAAGACCCGCTGGAAAGTCTGCGTAGGTTCACGTTTGATTTCAGAGATCAGGGATAACAGTCAGTCGCATGTCTGAAACGGGACACCCGCAAAACCCAAATCGACCTGTCAAACTTCATCTGAACACATTTGGCAGGGAATTTACACTTTATGACAAACACATGGCAGGCGCTGAGGAATACTATCTATCTCAAACAGCGCAGATGACTGTAGTTCCTGTAGATCCCCTGCTCCATCGTGCACAAAAGTTAGTTTTGGACTGATTCTTTGGTTTTAAAACATAGATAGATAGATGGACAGAGATTGGGTTTACATGCAGCTTTCAAAGCTGTCCAGCATTGGACTTTGGAGTCCTTCTTTACTTGTTTATTTGAGTGATACAGCAATTGTATAAAGAGCATGAGAAAAGAAAACATATCCTGGAGAATTCCTGTTGCTCAAGCAATAGATCATTACACACTCTACATTAAGGTCATGGGTTAGTTTCCCAGGTAATGCCAGAACTGATAAGTCACTTAGGATAAAAATGTTTGCTGAATGTATAAATGTAAATGTAATTGGCAACATGTTCTTGTTTCGCTGCAGTTAAATGTCCACTGAGTGGCGCTAAAGTTCAATATGTAAAACCTGGCACGTTTTATTATGTTGATATAGGTACGTATTGCAGCGGTTCAGTATTGAAATATTCATGGACTGTTGCTAAAAGTTAGTGCTGTATCATGTTGGAAATATGCCCTACACAAAATCCAACCAAAAACTGATACAAAAACACATTTGTTGATGCAACCGTGCCATTTCAGCTTCCTTTTACACAGATTTGAACTGTTTTGTCGAACCATGGTTACACAGGATTGAACCGGAGCTCCTCGTCTCTCAGGTACATCTCTGTACTCCGTGAGCTACCGAACAAACCTAGCATCTATGAAAACACATAGATATGAGGCTGGATATGTATGATGCTAACATTCAAAACCAGCAGTTTTCAAATATCCCAGCATATTACTATTGTTTTGAAGTCATAACATGATTTTCTTCAATTAATTGTGCGAAAATGACACTTTATTAATTGAAACTCTGTAAATTAGTGTGCAAAGGAATAAAAGGTGTCTGAGTTTTACTGCCTCTAGTGTTATATGTACTTACAGTGATATGTACTTGTTGGTACATATTTTGTGTCTCACTAAAAAGTGCACCCAGGTACGTTTATGGCATAGAATATGCATGCAATTGTGAAAAATTACAAAACAGCTCCAGATATCCATATGCATTACCTTTAAAGAGAATTTGGGGTTCATTGAGTTTGATTGCACTAAAAAAAAAATTGCAAAATGCAAAAGAAAAAAATCTGCATGCAAAAATTCAAAGATTCAAAGATGATACTCTGATGCTTGGAATTGCAAATCAGTGAGGTCTTAGCAAATACATTAAATGATATAAATATCCTCATTGCTTTATATACAATAATATGTCTTAGCAAGATGAGATTGAAACTACCCAAACATATAATGCAATACAATGCTGATTGAGAGATGAAGAAATAAAGGCTCTTCAGAAGATGTGAGATGTTTTGGAGGCTTATGAAGATCATTGCTCCGCTGAGGAATAGGGAAATTAAAGCTCCTCAAAAGATCCTAATTATCAGATTTGAGATGCACTGATTTAACTGTATTTAACATTAAAAATAAGAAGATCCATTATAAATAACTTAGCACCAATAATAATTAAGCAGTAAATCAGTATATTAGAATGATTTCTGAAGGATCATGTGAACTGAAGACTGGAGTAATGATGCTGAAAATTCAGCTGCGCATCACAGAAATAAATTACAGCTTAATAGATGTTATTATGGAAGACAGCTGTTTTGAATTAAGATAATATTTCACAATTTTTACTGTATTTTCTATAAATGCAGTCTTGTAAAGAAGAAGAGCTTTCATTAAAAACATTTAAAAATCCTTTAAAACGTTTCCCAACTTTAGGCAAGTATGTTCAGGCTAACTTTGTCGTTCTAAAGTAAACCAGATGCACAGCATTTCATTATAGTCCATCAGATACATAATGACACACTAGTTTCTCTGAAACACTTGTAGCAAATGAACACACTCCCTGGCAGCTGAGGAAACAACACAGGCTTAACGTCACACTAAAACACGCCTCCTCCTGCTTCAGGTGTCCCGTCCCAAGAAACAATGTAAACCCGTCCATCACACACCACAACAAAAGATCCTCTGTATCTCTTATTCCCTATTGTTTGGAGTGAAATCTGTTCCCGAGATTGGCTGGAGTCCGCAGACAGCTGGACTCTGCTTCTCCTCGCTGATCAAAGTCTCCAAGCCCAATAAGATACTCGAGCCATGATTTCATCCCACCGCAACCGGACCCTGTGTTAATTGTGAACATATGCAAAACTCTGAAGCCAAAAATGCAACAATAACAGTATCAAAACACTTTTTGGGGAACCTATAGCAGAACATGCTCGTAGATCTCTGAATGCATTTGAAACACTTTACTTGAAGCATTTGTGTATAATGAAGGTATTCTTATTGTACATGCATTCAGCTTTATATGTATCATATTATGTAATGCATTATATCTTTTCATCAAAAATTGCAACCACAGTTCATGAGCTAATGAGATGAATTACAAGGAATAATTATTGCATTCAACTACTTTTATGATTTATAGAGAGACTTTAAGTAAAGTGTTACCAAACTATTTTCTTTTTTTAGTATTTTTTGTCTTGTTTTCCACTACAAATATATAAACATTCTTAAATGCCAGTAATGCCAGTTACTTAATTAGATTACCTTTTTCAAGTAACTAGTAAACCAATGCATTACTTTTATAATTTACCTTCAGCTTGCAAATTATTCCTTGTACTTTTAGTGTGGGAGGGCTTTTATATTTGCCAAAAACTTTTTTATATTAAAAACAAACAAGCAATCCCAGCCCAGAAAAGGAAAAGTAACGTTAAAGTAACATAATGCATTGATTTCCATTAAAAGTAATATTGTAATGCATTAGTTTTAAAACTAACTTTTCCCAAGATTGATGTAAACTATCAAAATTAAGCAACTTTTTGCTTCAAATAAGAAAAATATCTGCAAGTGGAATTAG
Source organism: Enteromius argenteus (assembly GCA_032357425.1). Taxonomy (NCBI): domain Eukaryota; kingdom Metazoa; phylum Chordata; class Actinopteri; order Cypriniformes; family Cyprinidae; genus Enteromius; species Enteromius argenteus. The sequence goes on along the minus strand of JAUCMR010021780.1, from coordinate 1,843 downwards.
AAAAATAAATGTGTTTTCCTTTTGAATAAAGTATATTTATTTGAGCCTATTGTTAGATGTTTTCTCCATCTTTTCTGCATAAACTCACTTTTATTTTGATGCATGTTTTACAGAAAGTACTGGATGTAGAAAAAAAAAAAATGAAATACTAAAGAAGAAAACAGTTTTTCTGTGTTGGAATTTTTGCCTGGTGTTGTGTTTTATCAGCAGACGTGTATCTAGGTCAGCCCGTGTTTTCAATGCCGCGGGTCATAACTATCTAAAATCCAGCTGTTGTCCAATTTTAGATTTGTTTCTTTTGGGTTTGTAAAGTTTTAACCTCTGAGCAAGTCATTTTATGGGTGATTCGGTTGCTTCTGTTGTTGCCCAGGGTGAAGGAGTTACAATAAATCTCTTTCGCTCTGAAGGCAGAAAATGTGAGGGCTTCAGCCCAGAAAGACATGATTGGTTATACTTGAAGTTTAATCTCGGCTTGGAAGAGACCGCCCCACTGTTTTGGGTAAACATCCCCAGAATTCAGATCTCCGCAGGGGGAAAAAACTGGGTTCGTAAGAGAGGTACGACCGATTCTGAGAGGCATTTGGAGAAAACTAATGAGACGAGAGTCTGGGATCCTGCAGCGAGCCCAATATAATCAAAGACGTAAAGCATTCGGCAGCGAGTTCTTCGTATTGTGTTGAGGGGCTGTAATGAGGAGACACGGCTGTGTTTTCCAAAAACAAACCCTTTCAAGTCTTTCCTGATTTACGGCACGTACAGTAGCTGTTTTGTTTTCCAGATGAACTGTATTTACTAAATTTTATTGGGGAGAACAAACGTGATGATTAAAACCTCTGCCGTCTCTTCCCATGACACTCGTTAAGTGCTAACTCTCTTAGTTTGCATTCAGATGTTCATAAGCTCTGCTGAAGTATACCACAATATGAGTGCCCAGTCATCTCCTGCCTCGACTTACAGCATTGTTTTAGGGGTTTAACACATTTTTGACCTTTAAGCTGAAGGTTGCGTCCAACAGAAACAACATGATCATGTCAAGTGGGTTTAAGTGTCCACCTGGAGAGATGTGCACCGGCAAAAAGTCGTCAAAAGGAGATTTTTGTCCCTGTTTGTCAAAAAGATGGCCCAGGGAGGTTACACCAGCACTAACTGGCATAAAAAAGCTGGTCTTTGCAGCAGTAGAAAATGTTTTATCAGATGTGCAAAGAGATTTAAAACAAAATGAAGACAAACTTATTAAAGTGAGCATGAACTGAAAAAGTACCTATTCTCCTATAGTTATCTGTTTTCTAAACATGTTACTGATCTAATTGTGAACTGTTCATCCATGGATTTAGCCTGTTTGATCAAAAACACAGAAAAAAACTAAATTGTGAAATATTATTACAGTTTAAAATAACGGTTTTCTATTTTACTATACGTACTATAATGTATTTCTAGCATTATTACTCCAATCTTCTATGGAAGGCCATTTACGCCACTGAATATAAAATAAAAAAAAAAGGTTATTGCGAATTTTTTTTATCGCACAATTCTGACTTTATTTCTCAGAATTGCGTAATACAAACTCGCAATTACAAGAAGAAGAGAGACTGATATATTCTCAGAATTGCGAGTTTAGATCTAATTTTATATCACGCAATTACGACTTTATATCTCGCAATTCCGACGGTGCATCTCACAATTCTGATGATGTATCTCTCAATTCTGATTTTATATCATGCAATTCCGACTTTATATCTCGCAATTCTGATGATGTATCTCGCAATTCCGACTTTATATCATGCAATTCCGACTTTATATCATGCAATTCCGACTTTATATCATGCAATTCCGACTTTATATC
>JAUCMR010021779.1:0-10067 GCA_032357425.1 Enteromius argenteus | reverse complement strand
TGGTGTAAAGCTGCTTTGCAATGATAGGTATCATGAAAAGCGCTATACAAATAAAATTGAATTGAATTGAATTGAATATACTGCAATAAACATCTTCATCAAGATCTCCGACATCCTCATCATCAATTTTTCTTACACTCCCTACAGGCTGTACTGTTCTCATATAATATATAACGGTGATGTTATACAAAGCAACAAGCTTTAAAACTTATATTGAAAATGAGATAATTTACTGTGAAATCTGTTTTCTCTCCAGTACATTAAGTTTGAGATCAGCGTTCTCTGTTTGTAGTGTATTGCACAGTTTCTCCACCGCTATCAGGCGGCCATCAGAATCAGTAAGTGCAGTTTGAACTCTGTTTGAACTGGAGCGTTAGCTTTAGCATTAGCTGCCTGTTCGCTCCCCTTGTCAGTCAGCATATCTACAATGTTTCGTCCAGACTTCACTGATTTCTGCATTTTTCTTTAAAGTTGTACGCTCAATTTGACCATTAGATATATAGATATAACAAAAATAGAACTACTGAGAAAGAACAAATAAATGTTCATGGAGCGACTTCCAACCACGTCTACTCCGCACGAGGCATATCGGAAGTCTCTTATTTTTGCATGTTTACTGAAAACTTGCAAGTAAAATTGGTTGTTAATGAAGAGCTATCCTTAACTACAAATGGAGTCATACGGATTCATGCATGAATAACGGTGCCTTAACTACATGTTAGTACATGTTTGATAGTTAATGCATTAATTAACATCTATATATAAACTAAATTAAACTGCCTCTTTAAGAAGGAATAAGAAATACAGTCTTTGAAATGAGTTTAAAGATTTTAAGAGTAATTTAATAATTAAAAACGTAATCATTTGAGCATTCAGCTTTGTCATAAACATTATTGGGTGGCAAAAGATTAGTTGATCCGCCTCAACAAGTAGAAAATACTAAATACACTAATGACTGATCTTGTCTGTTTTGTGTTCGTAAGTCATGCCAAAATCATATTTAAAGAACCATGAATTGATGTTAGTTTGTGGGTATAATGAGTTAGTTATGGTGGACATTTTGTTATTGGAAGATTACATCATATCGTTAGTGCCACTATTGCTCAAGACCTCTTCTCATATCCTCTTTATCAGAAACCCTGAACGTACGACAGATATGCCATTTCTCCTATTCAGGTTACTATTCTAAAAGTCCTAAACAGATTAATTTCATTGAATTTATACACAAACAATACTTTTATATTTTTGAATAAATGGGACTAAAGTGTGTAGGCTTTGTTTCTGGTGGGACACTTATTAGTGGCGCACTCCAGGAATGGTTCTCGGACAGCAGTAAAGATAGTTTGCAGATGGATAGTTTTTTTTCTTAGCGACAATTTTATAATGTCTACTACTCCAAAAGTTGGACATTTTGAGGATTGATACCGGTGTCATCTTGACCAGCTTGATCTGTGAATTTTTTTCACAACAAAGCTCTTGTCCGTAAACCCCTTTGTAAAGCCCCATAAACAATGGGACAAATATCGTCAGCGTTTTTCGCTGCTCATACCGACGCAATTTTCACTGGCGATGAGCCGGTGGCGCTTAATAAAATACAGAAATACTCCGGTACAAAAGATGGCACTGCACAACTTTTTATGCTTTTGACACTCGCTTGTCACACAGAAGAAGAAGGGAGCCAGAAGACCATTCAAACGCTTCTTTGTTAACTGGAAAAAAAACATGGATATTTCAAGGAGCAGATCCAGTGATTAAGAAAACAATGAGGCCAGCATCTCTAACGTTCATCTTGCCCAGGTGCATCTTCTTCATCTATTTAATTTGGGTGCTCGTCAAATAAAGCTTGGGGTGTTTCACCTCATTGACTATAAAAGTTATTCTGAAGATATAATTATATTTTTATTAAATAACACATACTCCCTACAGGCTGTACTGTTCTCATATAATATATAATGGTGATGTTATACAAAACAACAAGCTTTAAAACTTATATTGAAAAGGAGATAATTTACTGTGAAATCCGTTTTCTCTCCAGTACATCACCAGTGTAAGTTTCATGGTGAAAATGTCTACATCACTATTGTCAATGTCAATAGAATATCAGTAGTTTGTCTTTCTTTTTTCCCCATGTTTTTCCCATTAAACTATATTTCTTTTTGCTCTCCATTCTTCTTTTTCATATTTGTAACGCCGTAGGCGTGGTTCTGTGTTTAGTCTCTTTGTGCTCTTTGTTTGTTTTCATGCCAATTCCCTCATGTGTCTTCATCATTTGTAACCCCGCCTTCCTCATCAATGTTCATTCATTCCCAGCCGTGTCTGTCCAGGTGTCTTGAATTTAGTCTTGTTTGTCTGCGTCCTTATAAACCATGCCCCATGTCTTGGTCTGTTGTTCTGTCACGAGAGACGGCTGAACAAACTCACGCTCGCGCTTCCTCGCGAGCAGAGAGAACTCGGAGCCAGGAATACGATACAGACTTGACATTTATTAAGCAAAAACAACAAAACAAGGAGTCTGCGACAAGCAATGCGGAGCAAGACAATCGACCAGTAACGTTAACAACAGACAAAGACTGGGACATGGGGCATGGTTTATAAGGATGCAGACAAACAAGACTAAACTCAAGACACCTGGACAGACACGGCTGGGAATGAATGAACATTGATGAGGAAGGCGGGGTTACAAATGATGAAGACACATGAGGGAATTGGCATGAAAACAACAAAGAGCACATGGACAAGGTAAACGAACACACAGAGCACATAGACTAGAACTGACAACACAACACAAGACGAGACTAAACACAGAACCATGCCTACGGCATTACAATATTATTAATGTTGTTGCGACCCACCATAATGGAAAAATTCTTGTAGGGCAACATTAGCCCAGAGCATGGGAACTAAAGCATAAACCATACAGAGACAATATACACTGTTTATTTATAGCATAGACAAAGAACATTATTACTATATAGAATGATTATAGTACCTTTGGAACAAATGGTTTCTATTAATACTAATCAATGTACATGCTGGTTTGGGAAACGGAACAAAAAACAAGTGACAGTAATTATGATCTTTAGAAAATGATTTTTAAGATATTTAGAAATAATCTATATCACATTCATTAGAAAGAGATGAGAAGACAATGTATGTAAACAGTGAGCATTCATTCATATGAAATATTCTAGAAAACCATCAGAACTCTTAAGCAGAGAAAACATATATAATCAAACAACCACACAGATATGATGCCATGGATATGTTCTGTTGTATGGGGCCTAAATATCTGTGAACAATGAATACAATAAAATGATAAGTAATTAATTCAAAACAGACATAAATCATATTTTAAAAATAAACAATGCATCACAAATGAATTAGATGAGAAGAAATACCTTAGTTCCTTTCAGACAACATCAGTGGACCCATAGAAATGGAAGCACTGTCATGGAATTCTGCAGACCTGCTCTCTCTCCAGTGGTGTCCAGAGTCACAGCGCTAAAAGAGAAAATAAAATACATGATCATTAGGCTGTGCATGAATTTATGCAATCAGATTATTCTGTACTTAAAACAGGGCAGTTGAAACAAACAACTGTTTATCCCAGATAGCATGCGGACGTCTGGCAGACGTCTTTCAGATGTCAGTTTTACATAGCCTACATTCTAAATCATAAACATCTTAAAGACATCTAATAAACGTCTATTTGACGTCTAAAAGGAAATGTCCAATAGACGTATTGCAGATGAATGCACTCTTAAAAAAATCCGTCTTGCAGATGTAAATGCAGACATCAAATAGACATCTCCGAGATGTGCATGTACTATCAGGGATTATACTACAATAAAATAATAAATTAGCGTCAATGTTTTGGAAACTGTTAGAACACCTGACAGATCTGAAAATATTGACATTTTTTGAAAACATTATTTCATTTCATAATGTTCATGAAACATGCATATGGCTGCTCTGATAAAGTGAGTCAAACTTTTTCTATCCACTTTAATATTCATAATTATTATTAACATGTTATTTCATCATTTACTCAAACCTAAATGTCTTTCTTTATTTTGTTGAACATAAAATAAGTTATTTTGAAGACTGTTGCTAACATACCTGTTTTGGTTATCAATGATTTCCACTGCATGAATGAAAAAAAACTCAGATTTCAAATATTTTTTTGTTCCACAGCTAATGTTAGGCCATTGTAGATAGCATTTATGTGTAAAAAAAAAAACTGAATGTAGAATACAATAAGATATTTCTTTCTGAACGTCTCAGCCATAACTGTTAAGGGGTAAAGCACCACATATGTGATTTAGAATGTTCGGTAACATCAAATAAATTCAAAATTCAAATTCAAACTGCGTTTTCGCAGTTTATCTGTCATATAATTACAACTATGCAGTGTTTTTAAAAATATCTTTTAATAATCTTGGAATGTGAATGTAATTTATGATTAATTAGATCAATTAATTAACATTTAATGTATTTAATTAAAAAAAAAAAAAAAAAACATAAGCCCTAATACAATAAACGCACAAAAATGTAATAAAAAAAATATCAATAACATATTATTTGTTTGAGAGAGTTTGTAAACTCACAGTTGAGCAGTGATTTCCTGACAGAAGGCAAAGGTGAACACCACAGTGCAAGTAAACTTTAGCAGAGTTTGCATTGAAGACAAACATTCTGAAGGAGAAACGGCTGGATATGGAGACTCCATTCTGCAGCAGCTCCACTGTGTCATCATTTGGATTGGGGCACCTGAGAATATCAGTAACAATCAACAAGTCAATTTCTTAATCTTCTTTAATAATAATGTGTGGAGAATAAATGAACCAGGAACATTGTGTAAAAGATGTAACAAAAACAAAGAAAAAAAAATTGCAGAATCACTAATAATTTAAAGTAAAGTATCACAATAAAAAATAAGCGTTTCTATCTTTTAATATCTTGCACTAATTAAAACACAAAAAGTCTTACTCTCCATTGATAAGGTCCCAGTGGACAGAGTGTTGAGGATCATTCTCAGGTGTCGCCCAACATTTGTCAATCACTGTGGCAAACTGGCGGCTGTCAACCCCCTCAACACGAATTTCCACAAACATCTGCTGGTTCACCTCCACATACACACTTCCATTGAAGGGCTGAGAGAACTGAGCATCCTGATATGGAATCATCCTGACCTGATATCTCCCTTGACCTGCAGGAAGCTTCTTGTGGACAATGCTGTTGAAATAACAGTAGGGTTGAGGTGTCAAAATGTTACATGGTGTATCAATTTGCAGTAGCGTATGTGCTCTCTCTTTTCAGAAGATAGCCCACTTTAGACATTCTACTAACAGTAAATAACTTTGCAACAACAGGCAACTAGCAGTCATTAGAGTATTAGTAGATTGTCTGCTTAATATCTTCTAACGCTTTATTTTGGTGGTTCCACAACATACAACTTACTGACTATGAGAAAATATGCAAGTATATGTCAACTTTTTCTACTCACCCTAAGCCTACCCTAACAGTCTACTCTGAGAGTTACCCTGATAGCACACGTCCATCTCTGAGACGTCTATTTGATGTCTGCATTTACATCTGCAAGACGTATTTTTTAGAGTGTTTATTCATCTATAAGACCTTTCCTTTTAGATGTCAAATAGACGTCTATTAGAATGTATGCAAAAGTGAGGCAGTCGTGGCCTAATGGATAGGGAGTTGGACTTTTAACCCCAAGGTTTCGGTGTGCGCGTGGTTGTTCACTTCGTGATGTTTTGCAAATAACAAGTTTAAGGAGGAGCACTGGACGATTAATCACGGCTGGCACCGCATTACCTAATCATTATCCTAATTACAACTGCCCAATCAAATTCCTTCTCCTCACTATAAATAACCCTGTTTCCCCTTCTGCGAATTAATGAGACTTAAGCCTGGAATACACTATGCGATGTTTGCCCTGTTTTTCCCCCAAGTCTGAAAACTAGTTGATGCTAGTTGAGATCAGTCTGCTAGTCCGAGTCAATCTGCAGATTAAAGCTGACCTCCACAGAAAATCGGGTTGTGTATGATAGTCACAGACTATCAATAGTCTTCAGACTTGGATTCTATCCAGTCAGAGGATATCAAACATGTTTGATATTTTTAGCCGATTTCAGAACACAGAAGGACGGATGTACTCTATGAATGCAAACGTGTGTGTGGTTAAACAGGAGGTTAATACGCATTAGCAAGAGAAAATGAATCTCTGTGGCAAAATTGTTGAAAATGGAGGATGGATTGCGAAGATGTAACGTTTGACTCATGGGCCTATGAGACAGCGGAGGGTGAAAACACTGTTCAGTTTTTTTCAGGACCATCTACTGAAGTGGATCCCTTCCCTCCAGGGAGGTGGAAACATTAAAATTTAGCAGGCTCTACATATCAACGGCAGCTGAAGACAAGACAAACTGCCCTCGATCTTCCAGCTTCTCAGATACCATGATAGGGAAAGAGTCTGAGCACCCCAGTCCCAAATACTACATGGCTCATCCAAGCTGTTATTTTTCCTGGTTTTCAGCAATGAAACAGTTTTAAAGAGAAGATCCTTTGAAAGTGTGAGAAGGCAGTTTGCAGGGCTTGCAAGGGTTTGTGTCCATTCCTGATATATCTGGCAACTCTGAAATCAAATTAATTGGTACAACTGAATTCTGTAAGCAAAATAGCCTTTGTCTGAATAGGTCTGATGGTCTATATTAATATTTCTGATGTTCGTTGGAACCACCTTGCTTTCGACAGTCACAGGCAGTAGAATTTTAAATTTTGTTTAATTTTTCCATCCAAAGAGAGAGAATTTCAAGTCTTGTCTCTTGTGGATGGATAGTAACATTCTATTTTGTTTTGTTAAGTGTTCTGTCGTCAAAGCCTTACAGTTTTTGTGTAAGTTATGTTCACTGTACATGATTTTACTGTGTTTCTTATGTGAAGGCATCCTGAAACTACAAAATTACACAACAACAAAGTTCAACTTTGGATGTTTGGGATGAAGTTATTGCTGTACTTTTGAAACCACCTCTTTTCCATTTGGATTAGTACACAATGTAAACGGGTCTCAATAATGTTATAAATTATATTGTATTTTGTTTTCTAGTTTCAAGGCTTTGGCAATTGTATATACGAATGTGTCATTTGTTTTGTATTTTTAAGTTCACAGAGATATGTATATATTTGCTAGTTAACAAAGAAATGTGTACAATTTTGTGTTAAGTTTAATAAAATCTTCATGACAAAAAAAGTTATGCACTGTATTCCAGCCTTTAGTTTACATGTAGTTACAAAGATACTAATAGTTAATAGATTGTGGACTGTAAAAATAAAGTGTAACCAAAAGGTTGTTTTTTTTTTTGTTTTTTTTTTCTGTTAAATAATTAGGCGCAGAAACACTTTCCTCACCTCTCTAGTGGATTGATTTCCATATTCATAGACAGTGTTTGGGTTTGGGGGTATATACAGCTGAAATTCAGTTTCAGAAATCTCTTCCTGCTGATGGGACCTGCAGTTGAGCCTGAAGTTCCGAAAATGAAGTTCTCATAAATGAAATGGGTGCCATTGGCCTGTGAACCAGAGACATAACAGTTTGAATTTAATTAACGATTTTATCTACAATACATTTTTTTAAAGACCACATTGCATTAAAAGCTATTGTATTAAGAGCAAAACTCATCAGCCAACTTGATTAAAAAAGGCTTGGGACTCTTAGTTAGTTTTACTTCAGTGTTATTCAGTCAGTGGCAAATTGAGACGAGTGTGTTTAAATAGCATAATATATCATACCAAAAGACTTGTACCACAGATGTGGCCATTGTGGTCAAAATGGAACTCCACTCTGCCATTTCTGAGTATTCCTTTGCAGCTGGGGTCATTGAGGTGTAAGTTGTCAACAGGAAAACCAGCCTCAAAGAGCTGACAGCGAGACAGAGACATGGAACCAGAGCTGCTTTCACAAACCTCAGAGAAATCTGACAGAAAAAAAGTACTTTTATAAAGCTTGAATAAAAGCTTTAATTAAAAAAATATGATTGATTATTTAAAACTTCAATTGTTGTTGTGAAATAAGTCCAACCAAAAGAGTCTGGGTCAGGTCTTCGATTGCTCTTGTTACAGAAACAGCCATAAACTCCTTTTTTTTCCCCACACCATTCATCCTCAGTGCAGTTGAGCTCAGAACAAGGGTCACTGAAAGCTAAGAGAAGAACCAAAGAATGAATATTGCAGCTAGAGCATTTCATATGCTTATACATATTAATTGAGTTACATTTCTAGGCTTTTATACAGGACGTTTTAGCCCTCTAATCAATTGAGAACATTATTTTTATTTCATTAGATCTTTGTTAACTTTAGCATATTAATGATAAATTAATATTTTCTTCGAGTTATCTATTTGTAATCTCAATTTTAAGTAATGCAGCCAGGTGTATTTAAGTTTATTCTGAGTTATACATTAAGGCAAATGTACTCATAGTCTTTCCTTAGATCACCACCAGGGGTTCTATTACTAAACAAATCTACTCGACAGTACTATGTGCAGTCCATTGGTGAGCTTCATACCATAATTGTTTTAGGCTGTTTTACAGTAGTTTGTGTCTGGCCTATTACAGAAAAAGAGTGATAATTTAAAAACTAAACTTCAAGAAAGAGTTTTGTCATTTCCATGATCTATCCGAAAGTGAAAGGGATATTAAAATACATGCCCACATATGTCTGCAAGATGTCTATTTAAGATCTCTTGATCTGGAAAGCATCTGCTGTCTAAAAACATCTGGCACATATTTTACAGATGTCCATTTTACATACATTCAAAATCATCTAAACATCTTAAAGACATTTGAAAGGAAACGTTCTATAGACATACAGTATTTCAGATGAGCAAACAAAAATAAGTTTTGCAGATGTAAACGCAGAGATCAAGTAGACATCTCAAAGATGTACGTGTGCTATCAGGGTGGTATATAAGAACTTTTTTTTTTGTTTGTTTGTTTTTTTATTCTTTACACCATTTGCCTTTAACATGCTAAGAAAGTCAACCACAATGATGCCAAGCCTAAAGTGAGAATGAACCTTTGTCTGTATGGGGAAAGATAAAACCTCTGAATTTTGTTCCAATATGAAATGATTGACTTTTCCTAAGAACACCCCCAGGGGTGCTTTGACGAAACAAATCTATTCAACAGTAGTCTGTGCGTGCCATTGGTGAGCATCATGCCGTAATTGTTTTAGGTATTTTTTTTTTTTTTCTTTTTTTTTTACAGGTTGTGAAAACAACAGGTCTGGTTCTCATTCAAAGACGTATTGTGGTGTTGCACTAGTTTGTGTCTGGCCTATTACAGAAAAAGAGATCATTTTAGTCTATTAAATTTCAAGAGAGAATTTTGTCATTCCATTATCTATCCCAGAGTGAAAAAGATTTTAAAATGCATGGTTTACAAGAAAATGCTAAATGTACTCAAAACCTATGATTGATATTCCTAAGAACATCACCAGGGGTGCTATAACCAAACAACAGCCTGCAATTCGGCACGCGTAATCATGGAGCTCCCTGCAGGCGCTTTTCCAGATTTTTTTTAAACGTTGTTGTGCTTCACAAAATATCCACCAGGTGGCGCAAGGAACAACATTCTGTAGTCAAACACCAAAGCCAGCTCTAGGGGGCGTTTCCCAAAAACGTCGATAGCCATCTGTTTCCAGAAAGCACGGTTCAAACGAACATTCACAAACAGCGCCACAAACTCTCGACCTGTGGTTAAATCACAGTTATTATGCTCTTGGGCGCAATAAGCATAACTTTCACACAACACATAACACACTATAACATAAGCTAACATATAGTACAAGCTTATCTTCCATTCTATGTAAATATTAATGCATTTTAATCTGTGTATTTTCCAATGTCCTCTATGCTCCATTTTTGAAGAGCGCACATGTGCATAAATGCCTAAAGAAACCAGAGGTTAACCTGCTATGAATTACACCAAATAAACCCCAGATTTGACTGCTTTTGATAAGAATTGTTTGTTTTTTCTGATAGTGTCTGGTAG
>JAUCMR010021778.1:0-10071 GCA_032357425.1 Enteromius argenteus | reverse complement strand
AATCGTATGAATTCGTACGAGTGAGGTCGTACAAATTCGTATGAATTAGCCACCTCGTAAAATATGTACGAATTGCCGTGAGATCAGGTTGAACTGAGACATTCTATAAAGCGAGGCAATTCCCAATTTGCAAGGACAGTCTGGTGCATCTGATTCACAGCTTGTAAGTGTCGGTGTTTTTATATTTAAAGGATTTGCAGCTCATTATTCAAACATCAGTTTTAAGCAGTGTTAAGGTAGTGTTTGTTGTTTGTCGTTTCTCCGATCACAAATGCTGGTTTATATTCATTATCATTAAATATGTAATTATGTCCCCACTGGATGCAACAAATGCCTAATTTGTAATGTGTTTTATTGTTGTTGTGTCATAGTCCCGGGACATGGCATCAGAGTATGATGGCGCATAACATTTCCGGTATTCGGTGAATCACAATGCACTGGATAGCTGGCCAATCAGAACACACCTCACTTCTCAGAACAATGAGCTTAAAAAAAATCCATGCATTTCAGAAGGAAAGGGAGATTAGAGGAGCAACAATAATGCATTGCATTACACTAAATGCACTAAATAATGTTATTTTTAGCAACATCATATGATCCCTTTAACTGTAAGAAGGAATTCTTAATAACATGACCGAATATTGCTATTGTGAATGTTTTATCCCATGAAACATTCACACAAAGACACTGATCAGCAGTTACAGACAGCTTTATGCTGGATCAGGAAGCAGCAGGCTGTGGATTGTGAGAGATATTGCGTGTGTTTGTGTGTGTGTGTGTGTTTCTGCGTTAGCGACTGAGAGTGCTCTTACATCCGTTTGAGGATGCTTAGCACCTCAAGCACCCCTGTAGATCTGTGCTTGGCTGCAGTGTGTAATTTCAGTACCACAAGCACTAAACACAATTGCAGAAACAATGGGAGTTTCAAACAGGTTTCCCAAACACTCCTATCATCTGTTCAGGACAGACAGGTAGTCATCTGACTGAGCCAATGGTGCTCTGTCAAATGGGTCAAACAAATGGAGCATATAAAAAAAAAATAAATAAAAAAAAAACTTTAATACAGTTCCAGAGATAAGTTACAATCTTTTGGTACAGATCATTATGTGTGTAAGAAATCTGTCATCTGCAGCAAAGCATAAGGAACTATGATAAATTGTGTGCAGCGATTTTAATGTAACTGTCACCATCATTCTGAGCTGAGAGAAAGTCTTTCTTCCATACCTTTACTCATAGACTGTATTTAAATATGTATGAAAGTACTCGCAGTGCTCTACTCATTAGTTCTTATAATGCAGAGAGTGTGGCAGAATCGACTGACTGCTTGACATCTGACCAATACATCAGCAATAGGATTTTAGTACAAAGCTACGAATTCATTTTTTTCTCTCAGATAACGTGAAAGATAAAATTAATTGCAAATCGCTGTCTATTTACACTATTCTGTTATTTTTAGGTTTCCTTTAATACATTTGGCATATTACTTATATTTATGGAACACTTTTTGTGTTGCTATTTGCACCTTCAAACATTATATACCTAGACATTTACCTTACATTTATTAGATTCTAAGAACAGTCTGCATAATTATGGAAAGCACTTCAGTTGCATTTCCAGTTTATGTAACTATACAAATCAGTTTTTTTTTATATAGATATTTTAAATAGACCACCTAGGAAAGTCTGATTGCACATGCATTTTAGTCATCTTGTGTTATTTATTTCTCTAATTTAGAAAATTGCACCAGCAGAAAACAGAATGGAGAGATAGGGAGAGGAAGAGAGATGTGCTTTCACTGTAAAAAGCTCTTAATTGTTGGCTTCCTGTTTTTCAGCCTGTTGGACAGTTCACCTCGGGGCAGACATCTCTCACGATCTGATTCACTGGCAATATCCTCATAATTGCTATGACTGCATGTCCGGTCCTTGGAAAATAAACAACATTTTGATGACCTGCTGAACTCATTAACTTGTCAGTTAATAAATCCGGAGACATCTTGGACATGTCTATTTGTTTGTATATTAATCCTCATTTACAACCAGAAAATATCAGTTCATTGACCTATGGTGTTGGTGATATACAGTAAAAATTATTTGTGCTTTAGTTGTATTTTAAGGTTAAAAAACGTGTACCTCATCGCATTAGCATTAAACTGCAAACTCCATATGGTGGAACTGAGCAGCGCTATGTAAATTGCAGTGTTCAGGGCAGAGCGCTGAGAGCAGTTTGTCTGCGTGATTTTTGATCTCATATTCCAGACCTCCCTGACAGATGTTGGGGATAATGAATTAGCTAAATATTCTGCCTGCTCTCTCAAATTGAGCCTGTTTGTTCACAAGCATCATTTGGTGGCGTAACTCATTTTCGTCAAATATTTATTTAGAACTCTCGCTGTTTGTTATGATTGAAACAGAGATTATCTAGAGAAATTGGCTAGATTGAAGTAAACCTTTAATGGTCCTTCTCTGTTATTTAATTCGGGCCTCTCCACAGCTGAAAAGCCTCTCAAATTTAAATTCCTCTGGAGCGCCGCAAATGCAAATATATCTTTGGCTCCTCACCGGGTGTTATAGTTCTCAGCCTCTTTGTGTGAATGCGCTAATATGCTCTGATTCCTCCCCTTCACACACGCAACTGTAGGAGACAATTTTCCACACAAAGAAGCTCTAGAACTGTGATTACTGATTGAGTGCGTGTTGAGACAGGTTGTCTTAAAAGGTCAATACAGCAATGTTTAAAAGGATATTTCAGCAAGCACATGTCCACTTTAGGGGGCCCACTTGGTAATATCTCGGGTATTTGTACCGATGTGTCTTCTTGGTCACGTTTTGACATGCTTCCAGTGCGCTCACTCAGCTCCTCATTAGCAGGTATGCAAGTTGGTTCTTCACTCTATCCTACTTATAGTCTTTTTCTCTTTTTCCACACCAGTTAATGGGTAGCATGGAAAGACTTGGGCACCTGGAACACAATAATGAGCATGTGACATATGAAGCAGTGTCATAAAATCCCTCACACACAGCACAATTTATCATGGAAATGTCGTCCACCACGGCTCTTGTTCTGGCTGTCTCTGGCCCTTACGTTACCTCCGCTCTCCTTCTCTATCATTGTTCTGTCTTCTGTCATTTTTTTTCCCAATTGCAACTTTAAAGTCTTTATCATTTCATTTGCTCCTTTCCCCCCTTTATATAAATAATATAATATATATCATAGTTATTAAATGATTTCTTGTTATTATGTTAAATCTGCATTTAACCTCAGAATCATCTCAATGTAAAAAGAGGTATTAAAGTGATGCTGCAACGTGATCTCATGGTAATTCGTATGCATTTTAAGTAAAATTTTGTTCTATAAAATGTACATTTACTTTTTTACAGGCACTAAAATGTACAATACTGACGTATTTTCAGCATCTAAATGTACACAACTGACGTATTGACTACACCTAAAATGGATCCTGATGAATATTGAAATTGCTGCATTAATTTTATTATTACTATTGTTATTATTGTTGTTGTTGTCATATCAATGACCTTATTTGCATCTGCATGATTAAACTGTTTACTTAAAATGAAATGATAACATTTCATTCTGTTCTGTGTGATTTCCACTGCCAGTTCATTTCCAAAAATAGGCCTTTATAATGTTAAACAAGACTTAGTTTTAAACCCTTAAAATAAATACAATTTCTGCAATAGTTAAACCTTTACTTGTCATTTAATGTCTACGTGCCCTGGGTCACAAAATGCATTTTTTTCTGACAAGCTGTGAATCCACCAAAAACGCAACAATTACAAAATGAGACAATTTTATTTGTGCACTCTAATCCAAGTATTTCACATTCTTATGACTGCGAGGACCACACCCAATCAGACCTTCATCCCTATCCCGAGCAGTGAAACAAGACGTAACTGCAAACAGCAAAGTCAAGCAAAAAGGAAACAGCTATAGGCTTTTGAAATTGAAATTGTAACACTACTTTTGCAAGGACTACATTTTGAACAGGGTAATGCGAAATCTGTAACTTATTACTTTTGCAATGTAACCTTCTCAACAATGACTATTCTGTCATTATTTATTTACCAGTATGTCTTCCCACAGTGGTTTCCAGGTGTTATAGGGTCATTCTAATTGTTTTTCTGTATATACCATCAATGAATAAACGTATACATAGGTACATAAAATCTATCACTTCAGATTAAATTAGTATTCTTTGTATTAGTCTGGTTTCAAAACAGATTGAAGTCATAATTTGATTTCACAGAAAATGCAAAAACCTGTCACCTGAAACTATATTAGGCTATGTACAATGCCTGATGATTGAAACAGCTTTCTAAAAGTGTGACAATTAAAATAGTAGATTTACATGGTAAGCACATTAAAGAAACACTTATTTTTTTTTTTTTTCATACAGACAGATGACACCTTTGTTCCACTGGGGTAGAGGAGTCATTCTTCTGGAAAGTACATGTTGGTTTTTTCCCCAATCTTTTCGGCACTTTTGATTTGCAAATCTCTCAGGGACTTTTCCTGTTCTCTCTCAGTGTCTTCTCCAGGTCCCTGTAGTTGATTAATCCTTCCTTTCTTTCTTCATTTTTTCCCTTTTGTTTTACTCCCTGCATGTCAAGTTTAAGAAACTTTTTTTTCCCCTTCTCCCCAATGGCAATCAGGGGGAAAATGTGCACCGCTGATTGACAGTGCTATGCTTGTCACTCACATCCCCAGAAAGGTGTCTGTGTATGAGTGAGAGCGTCTGTGTCTCTGTGAGTGTAGCTCTCTGTGACAGATTGAATCGGAGTGCAGGTGGGGGTTGCTCACTGAATTTTATAGAGACTTCTAGTTGGCATCTGGACAACAAGATGTGCACTTTGAGGTACAGGGATGAGATAAGCTAATTTACCATATTTTTGTATGGAACTGGTAAACTGATGAATTGCTTAATAAAATTCAAGGCATATTTTTATTTATTTATTTATTTTTTGGTTTTGTTTTGCTGTGTTTTTTTTTCTGTGACGTCTTGCTGGCTGACAAGGCACTCATCAACCAAAGACAAAAAAAAAAAAAAAAACTGTTCTTAAGCAATGTGTAATACATTACACCCACAGCAGCACGTTTATTGTTACGTGTATATTATAGCTAGACTGGAAACTGTAGCTGCAAAGATGTAATTTATCTTTTCATACACATTACAACTTCCATTGTTCTTATCAGTGAAATAAAGTGGTAGTTTAGATATTGTAATTGCAAAATAATTTAAACAATCATCGGTAACACTTCACAATAAGGTTCATTAGTTAACAACATTAGTTAACATGAGCTAAGAGTGTACAAAATTTCTACTGCATTTATTTATCTTAGTTGAGAATAATTTCAGCATTTACTAATGCATTATTAAAATGTTTGTTAGCATTAGTTAATGCACAGTGAGCTAACATGAACTAAGAATGAATGATTGTATTTTTATTAACTAATGTTTACAAAGATGAATTAATACTGTATTAAATGTATTGTTCATTGTTTGTTCGTGTTTGTTAACAAATGTCACCTTATTGTAAAGTGTTACCCAATCATCAAATGCGCTTTAACATCAGAGGTTGATGTGGCGTATATTTAAATTCAGATAATATTGGAATGTTACCAAAATAACAGTGCTTAACACATAGAAATGTAATATTTGCTCAAGTGCTTGAGTCAAGTTCTTGGTTTCATTTTATTATAATTTTTTTTCAAACTCCAATTTTAACTTCTTGCAAATATGACTGATGTTTTTCTTGTAACTTTATACCTTCATTACATCTCAGCGCTGAGAACCGATAATAGTCTTCAATTTGCAGCCAGCAAGTGTGTATTGATTCTTCTTACACTGCCTTGTTGCTGTGTTATTGAGCAAATCAAAGCTGTAATTTAAGTGTTACCTCTGGAAAACATGGATTGCATTTGAAGAGCATTTGTATCAGAGTGGAATAAATTACAGTAAATTGCCTGGCCTGGAAATCAGATGAATTGCCAGGCTGAATTGTAAAATATTCAGATTCAAAGCCTGTCAAGGTGGGACACAATTAAATGAGCTCTTATTTACCTTTCCATGTATATAGCGGGGCCAGCAGCGCTGGACTGATCCACACTGACTGCACATTAAGTTCACACCCTTTAATTGAGAGTGATAAATTATGTTTAGAAAACATCTTTTTTTTTTTTTTTTTATAACTTCCAAATGAAAGGAAAAAGTCAGAATAGACAGAGGTGTTGCTCCAGGCTTTGTTAAAGGACTCAATGTCTTGTCTTGCCTAAGATCCCTCCTACACACACCTTAGGGAGCATATTACTGTTTGAATCAGTCTGTGGAACATCTTAGCTGCTCAGTGGACGTTCTGATTCAGTGCCTGTTCTCACATGTTCTCAAACCAGAACATGTTCACCCTTCTCTGTCCCTCAGTTAGGATCACTGCAGGAGGGATGCATTTGAAGATTCAGCTTCACATGGGCGTACATGTCTAAAAAGTCACTGTATGTGTGCTTGTTGTTTTTCTTTTTTGTTTATATATCAGCTTTTTGTTTTTTTGTTTTTTTACTCTGTGAGAGAATTCTTCATGAGGTGTGTTTGTCAGTCGAACAAATACAATTCATGCATTTATTTAGCAAGGACAGCAATGCTTTAATGTACTCAAGTATTTTTTGGGAGTATCTGCACTTCACTTGAGTTTTTATATTTCAGCCAACTTTTACTTTTATTCCAATACATTCCCTAATTAAAATGTAGAATTTTACTCTGACACATTTTCCCAAAGCATATTCGTTACTTACTACAAAATAGTCAGACGACAGAAGAACAAAGACTGCAGGAAAGCAGGTTTGACAAATCAGTGGTCTGGTGTCTTCAAGTTAGACTCCTAAATTTACCTTTGCTCATGTGCAGCTTAATTTGAATCCACTTAAGTCGAGTCTGGGCTGTGCGATACAGCACCGTCTGTGATAATATGGTGAGTGTTGTTGTAATGATGTGCGATCTGACATTATCAAGTAGACTATCACTGCATCACATACAGAATGGACACATGTTGATGTATTAGTCATTTATTAGATTTATTAGTATTAAAACTCCAGGAATTCTAAATTGTAGATGGCAAAATGATTCTGTATACTTTTTATATTTATATAATATTTAATTTATTTCACACAAAGATTATAATGTTGCTTGTTTATGTTCCAAACAAGGATCGGAGCACTGTATTTCATCTCTTATTACTTATTGAATGAATCAGGGTTTATTTATTTTGAATGAACAGGTTGAATAAATGATTCAGTGATTAACTCACTCAGTCAAATGCTTCATTCCTGAATGATTCAGCTGTTTGAACGAACCGGTTGAATCTCAATGGTTCACTCATTAGCAGTCCCTTGCTGGCACCTACTGATGGTTTTAATTACACAATTTTATTTTTTATTTTTTATTTTTTTCCGTCTGTAACTGCTGTTTACATGTTATTATGTTATGTACTATGCTATGTAAGTTATCTAATGTTGGACAGGACTAGAAGACATGGACTGAATAGCACCTTGAAGACAAGGTACTTCTTATTCTTCCCCAAAAATTCAAAAGGGAAGTTCCCTTTTCAAACTGTGTGTGTGTGTTTGTGTGTGTAGGCAGGGATTGTAGGTGGGGGAGTGAATGTCCAGCTCTCTCTCCAACCTCAATACCATGACTGAGGTGAGACCCTTGAGCAAGGAACCAATCCCCCAACTTCTCCCTGGGCACCGCAGCACTGGCTGCTCACAACTCTGGGTGTGTGTTCATAGTATGAGTGTGTGTGTGTGTGTGTGTTTCTGGTTGTTCACTTCCCACTGCTAGTGTTCATTTCTTCTTTTCTTTTCGTTTTTTTTTCAGCTGTTTTTCCAACTTTTTTTTCCCTTAGTTTCTTGCCCACCACTCAGACAATCATAGCCATGCAGCCCTTCTTTGTTTGTACGCTTCACACTTCTCCAGACTGTGATTTTGACAGAGATGAGCCCCTCCTCTACCTCACACTGAACCACTGGAGCTTACAGTGTACAACACATGGCCTCCTGCAGGAGGTAAAGTAGGTTAAGAACTACCACTCACCTCACAGGGGAAAACACTCTCCCTTAGGGCCGAGATATGAAAAACGTTTCTGATATTTGTATTCTCAGCACAAGCCATTCATCTCCATGCTACAGTGGCTATCGGTATTTTAGCGATTTCACTTGTTTGAGAATTTTGTCATTTCAGCAGTTTCAAAATATACCCACAATAGCATTAACTTAGATAAACGTAGATGTAAAATGTAATTGCTTTTGAAGGGGATTCGCCAGTAATGCATCTCAGAGGACCATTCACAGTTTCACCAGTGGCACTGGCTTGCTCTGAGATAATATAAAATGAATGGCAATTAATAGGGATGTTCACTTCAGAGCAGAGGCCCATGACTGCACATGCCTGCATACTCTCTCAGGGACATTTAGCGTTCAGCACTAGGAAACACACTGCAGCGAGCTCTTAATGTAGTTTTTGAGCTTTTCATGTCTTCAGTGCTGCGGTTTTTCAATCAGAGAGAATGAGGAGGGGGATGTAGAAGTAGATTACCACCGACAACTGTGACTGCAGAAAGAGAGAGAGGGACGAGAGAGAGCAAATCATTCTTTCGTCTGACCGGCGTTTAGAATAACTGATGTGATGTGGGGATTTGAAAATGAAAGAAAGAAAATGTGACAGCACTCTTCACAGAGATAGGAACGGATTGAAATGGGAGAGGGGAAAAGACAGGAGAGACGTAGGCATAAAAAAAAAAAAAAAAATACAAAATACCTCTGCAACGAAGCCTGTTTGTCACTTAGTCACACTCGCTGCCCGTGAGGTACTGCTGAAAGAGATCTGGGCAGGCATCTCCACTGAGTAAATGAACAATTGAAAATGTTATACACACCATCCTCGTATTTCGAGGCCGAAAGCAGACGCATGCGAGTCTCACTGGTGTTACAATGTATTACAGCTATTTTAAATATGTTTTCCATCAAAACCCTTTCTGACGTGCATTTGATGACAATTACACTTTCAGTACGAATGCGGGTGTGTTGTTAAAAGATAATGTCACATTTCAGTGTTAAATTTAATAGCTGTAAGCCGTGAACATGAAACAGTCAGCAAGGCTCTATGTTGGGTCCCCTGCATTTGCTGTGTACAGAATGTTGCATTTATCAACATGGTTATTTCACAGACAGATGAGTCTTATGGTATCAGTTCACTGCATGCTTTCTCCATTTTCCAAAGGAAAAATCATATTAGTTTTGTCACACTACTGCCATTTCACCCCTACTAGTCTCTTGTTGTACAATCTGGATTTTGCTTTGTCTTTGATATAACCTGAAAGAGACAGCCCAGAGAAGCGTAACATTTCTCCTTTTTGTCTTCTTAAGGTTGTTTTCCTTGGAGAGGAACCATCCAACAGATTTTTACTAAACTCTGACAACTGCACCACAAAACATGCTTTGAAAGATGGCTCAAACAGTGATTTTGGTGTATGGATAAAAGTCTTACGTTCCTATATCTCAACAGAGCAGCTAGCAACAACAAGGTCATGGGTTTGATCCCCAGGGAATGCATGATGAACAGATGAAATGTATACCTTGAATGCAGTGTTGTATACAGTTGTTCTGGATAAAAATGTCTGTCAAAAAATGTAAGGGTGAAGGAATGAGGAATTTTTATTTATTATACTCTCTTCTTCACCTAAAGTCATTGTATGGCTCCAGAAGACTTGGATTGCAACACAACTTCATTTGTAATGCTTTTATACTGCTTGTTTATGGTCAGTTTTGTATAATACATAACAATAATAATAATAATATTAATAAATACATGTGACTGCTCTTATATTACATGTTTTATATTGTTCAGAAGTGGGTAGGTTTAGGGCAGGGAAGGTTGGGGTTAGGTGCTCCATTGAAAGTATGCATGTATATACAATTGTTATATATATATATATTAGAGGTGGGCATAGATTATTTTTTTTTTAATCTAGATTAATCTAGATTAATTAATATAGATTAAAA
>JAUCMR010021777.1:0-10073 GCA_032357425.1 Enteromius argenteus | reverse complement strand
GAAGTTAACCGGAAACTGATCTGCCGATCCCCGGGAAAAACGGAAGTACGTCACGGGACTTGCGCACAGAGCCTATTGCAAACCCCATGATCGTTGAATAAAACTCAGTTTTAGCAATTATCAGAGAATTATGGTACTCAATCTGATGTTGTTAATACATAAGTTTGTGAACTGTTAGGCCAGATTTCCTATATTGTCGTATCAGCTGCCTTAAGCTCATGAAGGCGTATACCATGGAGAAGATATATTACAATAAATAACACTTTTCAGAATAGATGTAAAGGCAGCACTTGTATGGCGGGATCCCTAATGAGTATATTTGGGCTGGCGGAGAAGATGCAGTGATGGCAGAGTTAGGTACAGGTAGGAGGAGGTACAGGGTAATGTGAAACATTTTCAAGCCCCTTTCATTTCCCACTGACCATAAAGGAGAGGTCCTCATGGTGCTGTGGTAAGCATGTTTTTTTTCACAAAAATTATTTTTTGCATGTAAAAGTATTTTTTCTCGCTGTCAGCTTAATCAACTGTTGTGCCAAAGAAAGTTGATTCAGGTATAAAAACTTATATTATACATGTTGATAAACTATCAACATATAAAATCATGTGATGATGCTAGCTGAAGATTAGCCTGAATTGCTAAGAAAGATAGTTTTTTTTCCTAAAATGTGGCGTTAGGGTAAAGTGAGACAAATGCTGTGGGGTAAAGTGAGACATTAGGCACAACTTAAATTTAGTCTTAAACGAATTGTGGCGGGAAAGGATCAGCGTCGCCCTGGCAACTGAAGACTGGCACCTGGAACTCGTCAGCCCGGGCCAATCGTTTACGGCCGGACTCATATAAAAGCGACACCAAACAAGGAATATTACATTACATATGTTTCATTTTTAATGTCATAAAGATTGTAGAAAGGCCATCATGCCAAGGCAATACACCAGGGAGACAACCTGTGCAAAACACCCCTTGAGGAGATAGAGCAACTTTTCATCTTTCCCTGTAACCTTCAGGGCTGGAATGTAGAGTAGGTCTAGTTGTAGAGTATGACAGTAGGCTGATGTTATAATCCTGTGTTCTGAGTCCCAGGCTGTTCTAGCTGGTTCTGATTGTCCTGTGTTCTGACCCCCAGACTGTGTTCTAATCTAACTGGTTCTATCTGTCATTTGAATGTTTATTAAAACATTTTGACAAATCCCCATGATTCTGTTACTAGTCTGACATTAGTTCTGGAATGTGTGGTTGTCAAGCTAGCTGTCAGGATTCTAACTATTACAACATGTCAGTTACCCCTAAACTGGGGTAAACTGAGACACAAGACAACTTTTTTTAAAAACAATCATATTTTCACTGACCTTCATCCTGAATACATTCTGATCATTTCCATTGCTAGAAAACATTCAGAATTAATGGGAAATGTGTAAATATTACTGATTTATAATTTTAGCTCGCTTAAGAGGGGAGCAAAAGTAAAAAATGTCTCACTTTACCCCACTCTCTCCAGTTAAAATCACAATAAAAAATAATATAACTAAAAAGCAATGAAACAGCATGTTGCCAACAGGTTAAATCCAAGTTCAGAAGATCATAGTCAGCATAAAATTCAATCCAAGCCAAAAGAGCAGCTAATTTTGCAATTGCAATATTCAAACAAAATGAACAGTGCACTTTAATAAGCCAATTTCTATTTCTATTTCTACTTCTGGTGCAGAAGTGGCACCCACACCGTGCTAGTGTCCGATCACACCGGAAGTTTACATGTTCTACTCTATGCTGTAATAGTGTGCCTAAACACCGCCTCTGCAGAAGATCATCAATGTCAGCTTCTACAGCACTCCCTGTTTAGCCCCGCCCACCAATTGGTGCATGTAAATAACAAGAGAGGCAAACGCAGGTCTACACAGAATGATAAAGTTGCTCTGTGCAGGGCCAAGTTGTGGAAAAACACATTGCCTTTCTTCTGATCCCACCGTTAGGAAAGAGTGGATTAACCACAGCTCCACAGCTGACTAGTTGTTCTGGACTAACTGATATTTCTGACGGGATCTGGTGTCTGAGGCTGGATCCTAAATATTGTCTGGCATGAAGACCCGATCTAACAAATGTAAAAAAACAGATGTACATTTGAGTACATTGCCTCAAAACAGGGCTAAGAAGATGCGTACACCACTTCCTGTGCAAAAGATGGGATTTATAAAAACAAATTTGACAGGAAAATTTGCGCACCAGCATGCAAACTCATGTGTACAAACATTTTTCCTGGAATGATATGAATGAATGAAGTAAATACTGTGATTTTAAGCTCTGTTTTCTTGTCGATATACAGTACACATTTACATGAAACATTCTCTCATTAATGGAGATAAGCTCTGAAATTACATAAGGTAATTTCGCAGAAGTTAAACCAAGAATATATGAATTTAGACATTTGTGGTGGATTGGCTTATGAGAAAATTTTTTTTTTTGTGAGAACAACGATCAATGATGCCCACTTACTTCGATATTATTGGCTATTTACACTAGCGCTGCCCAGCAACATGTGATTACAAAAGATGATTGTTTGATATCAGCTCCAGTGGCGCAGATGGTAAAAAGTATGGCAGTCTTATTGTGACATGATCGACCGGGGTTTGATTCTGCCTTTTTGCTAAATTTTTTCTCTCTTTTTAAATTTCAAATCACACCAGAATAGCCTTTTTTTGGGAATGAGGGAAATAATCAAAAAGCTGAACATAAAGTAGGATTAGGATAGGTGTAGGGAGGGCTTTATTGTCCCAATAAGGGTGTCAACCATGGCATCTATGGCATGGCATCTAAAATTAACATGTACACTCAATAAGTTGCATTCTGTTTTATAATGTACTTCAATACTGAGGTGCAGATTATTGCCACTTGCAATAAGTAGCATAAATAACAGAAAACAGTCACTGGACAAAACGGCATCAGTTGTCATGTCTCATACAATTAAGCATTGGGCAAACTGACCCAGATTAAGGCATCAAACAAAAAGTCATTCGGACTCAGGTAAAGGAAAACGAGTCAGTACTGAGATCATCTGAATTTGAAGATGCAGCCTTCTGTTCAAGAAGCACTCGCCTCCCTTACGCTCGCTAAAAGCCGTGATTCCGAGAACTGTGAGATAAAAGATTATTTTCATTTTTATAATTTAATATGAATGGTTAGTTCATCCCCCCAAAAAATTCTGTCACTAATTACTCACCCTCATGGTGTTCCAAACCCATAAGAGCTTCATCTATCTTCGAAACACAAATGAAGACATGAGATGATATCAGAGAGCTATCTGACCCTCCATTAGACTGCAACACAACTGAAATGATACCAGATTCAGAAATGTGGAAAAAAACACCGGTAAAAAAGTCAATGGATGAACTTTAGTTTTGCGACGGTAAAAGAGAACACTTTTTTTGCGCAAAGACGACAAAAATAACATTATATACTCTTCTCCTATGACTTACGTCTTCCGCTATTTTAGAAAACATTACTGCCTAAGCATACGCTTTTTTCTAGACGCAAACAGCCGCTGATGTCACATGGAATGTTTTTACTACGTTTCTGGATTTGGGATCATTTCAGTTGGAGAGATGAGATATCGTCAAAAATATCTTAATTTGTGTTCTGAAGATGAACAACGGTCTTATGGGTTTGGAACGACATGAAGGTGAGTAATTAATGATTAAATTTTCATTTTTGGGTGAACTTACCCTTTAAATTCACCTCATGCTCGCGAAAAGTGATTAGAAATCATTTCCTGATTCGTTCTTTCAGATATAGTTTTAATTAACCAGTTCTAAAACAATCCAGAACTTATTTTACGGTGACACTGGCTTATGTTTTCCACAATTTTGAGCACTGCACGACAGAATAAACCATAAAATGATCTATGAACTTGGTCTAATTTACATCTAAAATAATATTTTTTAAAACATTTTTAACAGAAAATTCTATTCCAGAACCAGGAATTAGAACCGCACTCGATTCCAAAAAATTTCGGAATCAACACTTTTCTTGTACTGAACTGCATGCTTGTGATGCAACATGGGGCAGGCATGAGTCCCTTTCCCCCAATGCCTAATTGCACAAGACCTGATACCTGACCTAATTTTTTCCTGAGGCTTGAAGAAGACTTTCAGTCTGCCATTTTGTCCAGTGACTAAGCCTTAGTCTGAGGCACGACGCCTTTTCATTTTATGACTGAGTCTGAGGATGTGCTAAAATGTACACTGTACAGGCGACCAATGGCAATGCCTGTTCTAGATGGATTGTCAATGAAAACCAATACTTTTACCCATTTTTTGAACAGGTGCGCTCCATCAGTGGTTTTGTTTTGAAAGAAGAAAAAAAGCATAGCTGGACTCGGTTGAAACAAACTAGAAGATTTGGCAAGTCCAATGATCAAGTCCAAAACAACAGAAAAACGTCTCAAGTCCGGACTCGAGTAGGCTACACAGCACTATTGTGTAAATATATGAAATACCATCAATTGCTCACCTCTGCTCAGAAGACTCGGAAGCTTTGTTGACTCACTCTCTCTTCAGGATGCTTAACCCGGTTCCTCCCGGAAATGGCTGTTTCACTTCACTTTCTTTAGACAGGCACTCCCCTTATGGCAAGCCGTTTTAACATTTAATCTTCAAACCGCATCTATTTTCATGTTACTAGTACTTATTTTTTAGATACTAGTCTTTTCTTACTAGTACTACAAGTACTAGTAAGTACTAGTGCTTCTTCTTTAGGTACTAGTGTCTTTTGTTAAGTTACTAGTACTTATTGATCAAATACTAGTATTTATTCATTAGGTACTAGTACTTATTCATTAGATACTAGTACTTATTTCAATAGTGACTAGTAGCTATTATATTCTATTATAACAAATGAAAATAATTTGCCATTGATTTCTATGGAGATCTGTCATTGAGATATCAGCTATTCAGTTTCGACTAGTACATATTCCAGTTCTGACTTGTATTTAAATTTTATGTACTAGTAGTTATTTATTAGGTACTAGTAAATATTTTTAGATACTAGTACTTATTCATTAGATACTAGTACTTATCTATTAGTGTCACGATCTTGTTCATGAACTCTTGCCCATAACCACTAGAGGTCACTACTTTGCCCATCAGCCATTGCACCATCACACCTCAATTGATCACGCACACCTGCAGCTCATTCACCTAATTACACACACAAAAACCAGATTTTCACTCAAACCCACTGCGAAGTCCCTGGCCATAATTTCTGAGCGTTTCTTTCCGTGTTTGTTTTCCCTTGGCCATCTTGGACTGTTTATTCCGTTGTGATTGTTTGCTGCCTGCCCCGATATCTGCCTGTTTACCTGGACCTTGATTCTGTCTCGTCCCCATTGCTCTGTTTGCTGGTATTCTGACCCTGCCTGTTCGACACTGAATAAAAGATTCTGCATATGGATCCACACACCTCCGACTCATTTGCCACAATTAGATACTAGTATTTATTTATTTATTTATTAGAAACTAGTGCTTATTCATTAGATACTAGTACACATTTATTAAATACTAGTATTTATTCAAAATGTTACTAGTAAGATTTTTTATTTTACTAGTACGTTTTTAATTGAACTCTACTGAAGCCATTTGGACTTGTCATAACATAAGATGAGTATAAAAAGCAGATCTGACTAGTAAGATAAGAATTGTCACTAGTAGTAATTACAAAAGACACTAATGTCTAATAAATAAGTACTAGTAACTAATGAATAACTACTAGTATCTATTAAATAGGTACTAGTATCTAATGAATACATTACAGTATCTAAATAACAAGTACTAGTATGTAATGAATGCTTACTAGTAGTATTTAAATAGATACTAGCCACTATTGCAATAATTAAAAGTCAAAATGGAAAGACGATATCAAAAACAAAATAACTACAAGTACCTGTTCATTTGAAGATATCCTCAACCTCATAAAGAACTAGTGAGAATGCATTTGGAGATATCTTCATTCAAACAGATCATTACATAAACAATGTGGCAGCAAGGGGGGTTTGAGATTTAAAGTTAATTTTAAGAAAATCCGACTACGGAGGGGAACCCAGGGAAAAATACTTGACTTATTTTAAACACAGGTTCGATTCCCTCAAAGAAGTAGGCAGGAGACATGAGTCATGAGTACAAAAGTTAATATTTTATTGATGCAATGACTTTAAAACTCACTAAAAGAAAAAAGGAACCAGGAGCCTACCTCAAGAAAAAAAGAAAAACAAAGATTACCACAAAAGAGCTGAGGTTCAATGACTGGAGCTTTTGCGTGTTCTATACCGGAAGTGTTTGAAGACAAAGCATATGGCGGCCGCGTTAAACAGCGCCCAAACTAACGCACATCAATTGGACAATGGAACGAGAGGGATTTTCCTATAGCAGATACATGACAAAACATTAATACAGCGGCACATTTGATTTAGTTAAAAACTACGGTTAAAACACTTACCGTTCAAATCTCACGTAACGTAGCATACGAGGGTACAGGAATACCTAATCAATTTGTAAATAAGAATGTTAGCTAGATGTTACAAACAAACCCAACAGATAAATAAACGTACCTGAAAGGCGAACACCCAACGCCATGTGAACAGCAAGAGCACCGGAAAGCACGCTATATAAAAACACAAAACCGCTTGGGTTACACAGAGAAAATTACTCTTAAAAACCATGTTCAAACAGCGCGCTTACCTACAGCTGCAACAAACACCGCAACAAAGGTAGGGGGAAGATAGGACGTGACGCGTCCCAGGTAGCAACCAATCGTCCATTAAATAGGGAGGTACCTCATTCTAATTGGTAGTTGCTGCTGTCATTTATCTGACCTCACTACAATAAGTACCTCTCAACTGTCCAATCAGAGCCGACAAGGCAATACAATACATTAATATGCTGAATAAATTTGATTAAACAGGGCTAACCAGCTTTATATGTTAGCCCATCTTGCTAATTGTTTACAATGAAAACACAAGGAATGATTGTTGTCCAACAAAAAAGTATACTGACATGTTTTTACTCCAAATTCACTTTGTAACATCAGTGAAACGTTTGAAATAACTTTATCAGTATAAAGGCTGTCAGTTGGCATTGGATTTTAATTGATACGTGGCTGTGACACATTAAAAACTGCTAAATTCATTCTCAGGGATTAATGTTATACAAGCAAAAAGCAGCATAAAGATCAGAACGTGAGGATTCACACGAATGGTCACATCACACGCAGAGCTTGTGCAAACAGAGAAAAACATAATAAAGCTATATATAAAATAAATAAATAGCCCCATATGCAAAATATATTTTTTTCTGCAAACTGCAAAAAGTAGCAGCCTTTATGCAGAATTTCAGTTCATTTCTATGATGCGCTCTTTAGAAAGAGGCATTCAATTGTTCCTTTATTTAAAAAAGCACAACTATTTTTATTGTGATTGTACAGAAATAAAATTAGTATTTAAAATAGTTTCGAACAATGTCTTATTCATGAACGAGTATTATAAGTTGTTCACACTTTTATAAGGGAAAAAAATAAAGTGATCCTGCCGGTGCCGCGCGCAGTTACACATTACTTGACATCTTCAGAGCAAAATTAATACAAAAGATATGTATGTTTGAGAGCTAACTCGTCTTTTCCCCCCATATGTATTTTAGACACAATAAAATAAATATGATTTATGCGCTTTGAACTAGTCTACAGAGAAATGGATAGATATATTGCATGTTAATGCAAGTAAATGCCACCAATGTAGGACAAGCATACATCCAGACAAGACTCTGAATGCTACTTTAATGTTAGACTCAATATGATCGTTTTCATATTGGAAAGATGAGGTGGAGCTGCTTTAGAACAGAGAGAGTGAAACAGAGACAAGCAGTAGCTAGTCCCTTAATTTGTTCATGGTTGTTTATGCATTTTCAGGTACAGTAGTTAGTTTGAAATAAAAATTTGTTTAACCGTGGAAATTAAGTCCAGCATTATGTAATTTTTTTTTCACATATATTTTACTTTATCAAATTATTCTCTGAAATCTTTGTGATCGTAGTAGTAGCCTATTATTTTTTTTTGGCAGAATTTATCATTATTGTCTTATCTCCACTCTGCCACTAGAGGTCGCTCGATGACCAACAAGCACATTAGGCTAGCATGTTTACGAAATTAGTTTACAAAACTGACAAAAATAAATTTTCCATATGTTTGTGTACAAATGAATGTTACTTTTCTATGTAGTTTCCTCCAAAAAAAAAAAAAAATTAAATCCCTCTCTTTGTTTCTGTTTCCTGTCTAATCTCTCTCCTATAGCTTGTGTTGCTGGTTCATTAATATTCAACATACAATTAGCATACTGGGCAGAAATAAGTTCAGGATATCTCTGGTCTAAAAAGTTACTAGTAACTAAAGAATAAGAACTAGTTCTATTTTGTTTTAACAAGGAGAGTATAATTAAGTACTAGTCACTATTGGAATAAGTACTTGTATCCAATGAAAACGTACTAGTAACTTTAGAAAAGACACTAGTTCCTAAAGAATAAGCAATAGTACTTAATGAAAAAGATACTAGTATCTAAAAAATAAGTTCTAGTAACATGGAAATAGATATTAGTGCAGTTTATAGATTAAATGTTAAAACGACTTGCGATACTCCCCTAAGCCTTTCCCTTCCTGTACTTCACCAAAATAGATAGTTCACCCAAAAATGAACTGCAGCGCTTTAAACTGTGCTACAATCCCTTTATATATATATATATCCCTCACCTTTAGTATTTGATAATCCACCAGCTGTCCGTCCCAGGTGTGTTGTATCTGTCTTTGATTAGTCTCTGTGTAAATTCACGCCCCATGTCTTGTATCCTTGTTCATCGTTAACGTTTCATGTTAGCTCGTGTGTCTCTGCACTGCTCGTTGCGTTTTCCTGTTTTCATTTAATAAATGTCAAAGATTGATTGCATTCCTGCCTCCGAGTCCTGCCTGCCCGTGTGGAAGCAAGCGCGCGAGCTCACGTCAGCTGGCTTCATGACAGAACGACGAAACAAACAAAGAGATGGCATTCTATTCACGGGACGCGCACGGGCGGGCTTCACATCACGTCCGCCATATCCACAACTGCCCGGATCACGTCTCGCAATCCGGCGATCCAAAGCTGCCACGGACCCAATCCACCTCTACCAGCCACTTCACCCGATACAGCAAGGAGAATCATCTTTGAACTCGCGCTCAAGATGGCGGCCGAATCCGCTGACATCAACCCAGCATTGCGGTTGCCAGCGCCGTCTCAGATCCACGCGATTCCAGACCCGGCAGTGCGGTTGTCAGCGCTGTCAGAACTCCTAGTGGGTGGTTTTCGTCCCGTTTCACGGCGAGAGGGGCCGTGTTTTGTTCAATCTGCTCCAGTGATTCAGCCAGAACTCTTTGCTTCCCCTGCGGTCTCAAAACCGCAAAAGACAGGTTTTAATCCCGTTTCACGGCGAGTGGGCCGTGTTCACTCCAGTCGGTTCAGGTGTCATAGCCAGGAGAACTGTCTTGTTCCTCTGCTGTCCCAACCCCGCAAATTACGGGTTTTCATCCCGTTTCACGGCAAGAGGGACCGTGTTCACTTCAGGTCATGTCGGTCCCAATTAAACAGACAGAAGCGCAGTTACGAATCCTCGCGGCACCCAGTCCGCAAATGACGGGTCCTAGCCCCGTAACACGGTGTGAGGAACCGTGTAGCATCTTGTCTGTCCCAGTTACAGCGCCAGGAGACCTGTTGCCGGTCCTCGTGGTACCAAAGCCGCTATTAATGGGTCCCAGCCCCGTTTCACGGTACAAGGAGCCGCGTGTTGTTCAGTCGATCCCAGTTACGCAGCCTGCCGAGCTGCTGAAGATCTTCGCGGTTCCTAGCCCGCAAGTAACGGGTCCTACTCCCGTATCACGGTACGAGGAGGTGTGTAATGTCCAGTCGGTCCTGGTTTCACAGCCAGTAGAGCTCTGCCGTGCAAAGGCAAAAGGCCGTAACTTCGATTTTAGTCGAAAGTGAGTTATTGATATTTTTAGAATATTCAACACCTCC
>JAUCMR010021776.1:0-10079 GCA_032357425.1 Enteromius argenteus | reverse complement strand
CACCTAAATTTCGTATCATAATCTAAACATAATAATAACTTAAAATTGGAGTCAGATTTAAACGAGTTAAAAAGTAAGATTAAAAACCCAAAATTAGGAAAACCGAGGAGTATTTTCCACAGGAACGCTGAAGAGCGCTGAGGAGTGAGACACGCAGATCCGGGCCAGAAAAACCCGGTACCTTTCAACATTTAAATGGAAACATAATATGCAGAATGAATGAATATATTTTAAAATAATAGATAGCATAATAGAAAAAAATATACACTACCGTTTAAACATATGGGGTGAGTAAGATATTTAATGGTTTTTGAAGATGTTTCTTCTGCTCATCAAGGCTGTGTTTATTAGATTAAAAATCCAGAAAAAAAACTGTAATATTGTAAAATATTATTTAAATTTGAAATTATATATTTTAAAAATGTAATTTATTCCTGTGATACAAAGCATCCTTCAGTGTCACTTTCAGACCTTTCAGAAATCATTCTACTATGCTGATTTTTTATTATCAGTGTTGGTGTCAGCATAGTGTGTGTAGGCAGGCAGACGAAGAGACGATAATTGCAGGTGAACTTAATAACAGTACTCCGAGCACACAAAATAATGTTCTTTTTAGCAACATCACGTCAACTTTTACAAAGAATCTTTGGGATTGAGACTTCTCTCTTATATAAGGAGTCTTATCTATGCACTAACATCTTGTAACACCCCAAAGAGAAAGGAAAACTGAATCATATGACCCCTTTAATCCAAAATTGTACTAACAGTGTTTTGTTTTGTTTTATGTCTTGTGTTTTTGCTCTGCGTATGTGTTTGGTTTCACCACACAGAGCTACAAAAGTCCAAAGTTAATTAGCTAAATGACAATGACTCTAGCTCATACTATTCTAGACAGTGTTTGAAACTTTGTCATTTGCATTTCTTACTTATTGCCTGAATTGTTAGACACATGTTGTGTATCTCACTTGCGAGTCATTTTGGATTAAAGTGATAAAAAAGTATGAAATTAAATGATCATGTTTAGAACTTGCTATAGTGTTTGTTTTCTCCATCAACTCTTTCTGATCTGTGTGTATTGTGTGTTTGCTTTTCTTCTTTTTTTATTGTGTAAAACAAGAAACGGCTGAAAAGTTGTGATGTTTGTTCTTTGGTTTAGGATTACCTTACAAAATATGTAGAGACCACTGCAAAAATATATAGAGAGCTCTGCTTTAATGTTAAGGAGTCTGAGTAAAATAAATAATTGTAATAACAAAAAAGTGTCATTTAGAGTATTTAAAATGACATCTAAAAAAGATTGAATTTTCAAACCTTAAATAACGCAACTCAAATTCATTTTAGAACAATAATAATGTTTTAACACTAGAAAAGTTTTTAAATGCATGTATTTGTAAAGAGTTCATAGAATAAAACTTTCAATAAAAAATTAAACTTGTCAAAAAAAAAACAATAGGTCACAGCATTAATGATGCAGTAATCCCAAGCTCTTGCCATAATTTAAGAAACCAAATATTTCATGTTTGTTTAGTAAAAGAAAATTGCCCTTTAATAACCTCTTTGTAACAGCGCACAACATTTTGATGTGTAATAAGGAAATAACATCTCGTTTTCTAACCACTTCTTTTTGAAATAGAAAACAAGACATTTCAGCACATGACTAACAGAACCTGAGCCGCTTCACACTAGCTATCTTGTGAAACAAAAGACAAGCATCTAAAATAACAGCAACATGTTTCTCAGGCTTTTGTTTAAACACATTGTCTTTACAGGCGTTGTAATGGTTTGTCTTATTTCACACTCTCGTCTAATCGATGCGCTTCAAGGTAAGAACAGAGTTCATTTGTTCTCTCAGAACCAGTTGTGGGGAAAAACACCCCCGTAAAAACTGTATATATATTTGTTTTTATTCTGTCAAACAAAAGTTAAATGTGTTCAGAAAAGTTAGTACCACTGACATAAATTATAAATAAAGTATGAAAAAAATTGTAACTAAAGTTTTCAGGTTATTAGGTTTTTAACAACTTAATGTCCAGTTTTTAACTTTCAAATTTGCTTTAAACATTTACAGAAAAGTATGCAGTTTTAGCTTAAAATGAAAAAGAATACAATCATTTATGAATCTTATAATAACCTGTTTGAAACATTTTGTTATCTGATGCTAACAGCTAGCTAACTAGCTACCAAAATATAAAGTTCTAATATTTTTATTTAATCAACTTTTTAGAATATGGAAAAATAAAGGTATTGATGTTCAGAACAGAATACTATAATATATTTGAAAATTTTAATCCACTATGTTTGATAAACTATTGTCATTCTGAAATATGCTTATAGCCTATTTTATTAAATAACACATACTCCATATCTACAGGTCCTACTGTTCTCATATCATACATAATCATACACAACAAGCTTCAAATCGCTTTTTTTCTTACTGCTGAAAATTAGAAACCAGTTTTATCTTTGGCACATCACTTCTTTATTCTGGCAGTTCGTCATAGTTTCATAATAAACTGAAACTATTTATAAACCTCATAATACCATAAGAGGTCGTGTTTTTAAGTCACTGCTAACTAACAATTCGAAAGTGCTGAGTAGCTTTGCTTTGTGCCCTTTGACTCCGTTGACTCACCATCAGCTTGTGATGTGACCGGTGTTTTTTTGTGGTTTACACTGAATGCAGTAAACAAGTCTATATGTGACCCTGGAGCACAAAACTGAAGTGTCTTAAGTAGCACAGTTGTATTTGTAGCAATAGCCAACAATAGGCCTACTGTACATTGCATGGCTAAAAATGATTCATTTTTCTTTCATGCCAAAAATCATTAGGATATTAAGCAAAAATCATGTTCCATGAAGGTATATAGTTTCCTTCTGTAAATGTATCATAACTTTTGGACATCAAAGGCGTTTTTTTTTTTTTTTTGCACCCTCAGATTCCAGACTTTAATATCTCAGCCAAATATTGTACTAAAAATAATAATAGCTTATTTATTCAGCTTTCAGGTGATGTATGCATCAAAAAAAAAATATATCAACCTTATGGTTATTTGGAGTCAATGATCACATACTGTATGTTTTGCAAGCGTTTGGTAACACAGTGGCATTTGGGAAATTGCAAATATGCCTTAGTGTGTTTATTATTTTGCAAAAGGCTGTGATTTAGGTAGGTATACAGTATCCATCTCCCTATGTGACAAGACTTTTTGACCTATTCGAAGTGTTACTGTTGTTTTGTGTTCCCCAGAGAGACACCACTTCTTCTACAGATTTACAGTCCTGTCCAGAGCAGAGAATTCCTCAGACTTCACTGCAGAGGCTGTGGCTGATGACAGACAGTTAAGACACTACAATACTGAAGTTGAAAACTGGGAAGGAATCAACCAGTTTAAACATGACGGGACTCAACCTCTTCCAGAGCCATACGAGTCTAGACTCTGGTACAAAGATCTGCTAAAGGCCGTGTTAAACTGCACACAGTGTTCTGGTGAGCCTAATGCTTTTCCTCTATCTATTATCAGACACGAGGTGTTGTTGCATCTATCTTTTTACCTTTTTTCCTGTAATTGTAGAGCTCCATACACTCCAGAGAATAATTGGCTGTAAACTAGTAAAAGGTCCTACTGGAACGGTGATGAATCTGACTGTCTTTGATGAATATGGGGTTGATGAAGAGGATTTTATGGCCTTTAAAAATGACACTCTGGAGTGGATTAATAAAAGTTCAAATGCGAAAGAAATCAAAAAGGCTTGGGATGGTAACATACGCCGCAAGCAGTTTGTGCGCAATTACCTCCAGAACTGCATGGACTGGATCTCCACATTTAACAACACAAATAAGAGTAAGCTTTCAGATATGGGTTTGCTTTATGTTTGTTTTTTAACTGGATTAACTGGATTTTCTGCTCCAGTTTCACCAGATGTCCATGTGTTTGCGAGGAAAGCTCATGATGATCAGAGTAAGCTGAATCTGACCTGTCTGGTCACTGGTTTCTATCCCAGAGATATTGAGATGAACATCAGACTGGACAGAAATATAATTAAGGACCAAATATCATCTGGAATCAGACCCAATGCTAATGGATCCTTTCAGATGAGAACCAGTGTGAAGATCGACAGAAACCACAAAGGATCCTATTATTGTTTTGTCATTCACAGCAGTCTGACAGAGCCAGTTTCAGTAGAATGGGGTAAATATCAGCAGAAATACAGTCACTCACTTATTTGTAACACAAGAACATGATAAAACTGAAATAGGTGAAGGTTTCTGCATCATCATAACAGTTTATGATGATGATATAAACCTGCAAAGCTTCATGATTTCATTTAATAGAGGTAAATTGATAAAGAAAATCTACTTATGACATTACTGTATATAAAGTTGTGTGTGTGCGTGTGTGTGTAAACAGTTTGGTCTAATACTAAGTGTGCATTACTTATTTTTCATTCTGCAGATGGGAAATG
The DNA here is from genome assembly GCA_032357425.1 of Enteromius argenteus. NCBI lineage: Eukaryota > Metazoa > Chordata > Actinopteri > Cypriniformes > Cyprinidae > Enteromius > Enteromius argenteus. The sequence continues at coordinate 5,615 of JAUCMR010021776.1, read as the reverse complement.
TTTTAACTGTGAAACAAGAACTCATTGGCGAGTAGGCATATCAGTGGCAATACTAGTGGTAATAGTAGTAACAGTGGTGGTAATAAGAGTGAAGAAAATTCTTTCTTGCAAAAAGAAAGTGTCAAATGGTGAGTTATTAATGTTCATCATGATCTCTGCAGCTTTAAAGCTCGTTTTTAAACACTTCTGTTGTTTAGAGACATTTTAAAATGCATGGACAGTTTGACAGAAATAAGTGAACATTAGAGCTACACTGTTAATCGTTAAAAATGCGATTTTGATTCAAACACCCACACGATCTTACTCCTAAATGACAGTGTCAGTAACGCTTATCCTCTTCCGACGGAAGATGGCGACAACTGCATTTTAAAAAAAATGTATTTGTCATTCAATCATTCATTTTGAACAGCTAAACAAGTCTTTCTGAATTGAGAGACAGACTCCTTCACTGAATTTTAAATTTTTTCTATATTTTTTTTTATTTTTTTCAAATGAATATTTATATTTTTAAAGATTTAAGCAATAAGTATTTTATCAGGACCAATCGTAAATTGTTATTTTGTTTACTTTTCTAAACTAAACGATGCACCCAGTCTCGTTTTTTTTTTTTTTTTTTTTTCATTTTTGGTTAGATTTGTTTATTATTTAAGTTTCATTTCACCACACAGATAGCAAGAAATAATTATGCTTTATATTATTATATTATTATTATGCTTATTATATTTTCAAACAAATGTGACTTGTAAACAAATATGTGTGCATTTATATTTAACACCTTATTTTTTAATATTCTAGAATCTTCAGCTCTGACGAGAAATCTGTGTGATTATGGAGCAGTGAGTGATTAGACACAGATGAGCAATGATCAGAGTGCTGATACGACTGATGAAGAGCTCAGTGATGAAGGACCTGCAGACCTGACTGAAGTGTGAGCTCGTTCTCCATCTCTGTTCATTCTGGATGGAAACTGTGTTTCTCATTATTCAGCTCTGTTTAGCAAAAAAACATTGTTTGTTTTTGGCTCATGTTTGTTTCAGTCAGTATTTTCTAACCTGAGTCAGCTCTTGGCTGAGTCGAGTTCCTGTTTATCATGTTCTTTAAGCTCAGCTGAAACATGAAGTTGCTTTTCACATCTAAGAGTTTCTTGAATTATTTCAGAGGCTTTACATCATCGTGTGTCTTACATGAAACTCAGTCCTCAGGAATCATTTGGGTCAAATGAACATTAGTGATTTATGAAATGGTGTTTTGTCAGTAAAACATTAGAGAAATGCTTCTGTTTCAGTGTTAGACTCTTTAGGATGTCAAACTATGACTTCTATAGAGCTGCTTAATTATGACAACAACCCTAATGTTGATAATATTGTGGTCATGATTAGGAGTGAGCCATGACTCAAATTATATATGAATGATTTATTTAAAGATATATATATTAATATGTAAATACAGTTGCCACAATTGTGACAAATGTTAAATACCACAGCAGAACATGAGTGTAGCTATTAGTAAAAACCCTCAAAATTATTGAAAATTATTAAACTTCCCCTAATTAAAAAAAAAAAAAAAAGCAAAGGACAAGTGTGACCACGGACCACAAAACGAGTCATGAGGGTCTTTTTTTCATCCTTTTTTTATTGAGATTTATACATCACCTGAAAGCTGAATAGATCATCTTTCGTTGATGTACTGTTTTCACTATAAGAATAAAACTTCCTTTGTTTCGTATTAAAGCTACAAAGGTCCTTCACTCAAGAGCAGTGAGTTATTTTCTGTTTGTCTTTTAATAATACTAATCTGTTGTTTGATTAATACTATTAAGCACAGTCATCAGCAGGAGTATAGTCCACAGCCGCACAGATCCAGTTTACTCCACTTTACTATAGCACACGTATTTCATTTGTGATGCTTTACACTCATTTATTACATAACTGAGAGGAGTTTACGTGAATAGTCACTACGCACCACTTTTTGACAATTGTTTGCATATATCTGATCGTTTAGACACGCACTTTAAGCTAAACATTTTCACTTTTTTGGGAACAATGTAAATTCTCAGTCAAGCTGAAAAATGAATAAATCTAGTCAACTTTAAGAAATCAAGCACATCCAATTTTACAAAAAAACAACAACAAAAAAAAACAACAACATGATTTTACTTATTTGCGCATAAAAAGTATTTCATCTTTAAGAACTAAAAATAATTTGTAACCCAAGCATTTATTTATCCACATATTTTATACTATGGAAGTCACTATATTTTTATTTTGTAGTCCTCTCTCTTCTGGTTATACATGCTTTACTGTAAGTGTTATTATACCCATCAGTCATATCAGTAACACAGTATTATAAATGGCATTGTTTCAAGTGATATAATTTCTTCAGTAGTTGAGTTAAGAGAATTTTAATGTTTTTTTTAATGCCACTTGACAATGTTGTGAAGCAGTAAATTTCCAATGCATGCTTCTCTTAGTGTGTGTGTGTGTGTGTGTGTGTATTAGATATCAATAAATCAGTCTGCTCTTGTATTAATCATGCAAACAGTGCTATTCACAGTGAACGTGTATTGATCAAATGTACATCTATGTTCTGTGCAACTGGTAAATGTGTCAGATGTATGTGTAATATTAGGTCATATTAGGAAATGTGCAATATTAGGAAATAAACGTGTCTTGACTAATTGTGAGTTTGTTTTAATAATAATAAGAAAACATCTTCACACACTCAAATGTTATAACTTATTTGTTTAACCTTTAACTTTTCCCCCATTGGTCTATCATAGAAATGAGGTAATAACCCTGCTGTATTCAACACACTTTAATGTGAAAATGAAATCTGAAGACTTTTATACACCTGCCTCTTTCAGAGCAGAGACTGATTCTCTATCATCCTTCTAGATTCAGATTCACTTAAGGACCAGAAAAGCAACATTTACAAAAGAAGAAAAAATAATAATACGAGCTCAATTTTATGGAGTAGTAATTCTTTTTTAGTTTACTTTTTGATTGATTGTCCTGTCCTGTTATCACTAGCCTAATGTTTTGTTGTTCGTTTACAGTCTATGCTCTCAAAATATAATGTGAAACTGTGTTTTAAGAGAGTTTAAAAATAATACTTTTAACAAAGAATTTATATAATTTTACGGCTGTATTTTCTGTAAGGACCTTAGAAATAAAAGCGAAAGTGTGATTTCATCAAGCCGCCAGCGAGGAGCAGCAAAGCGCTCGGTACAAGCCCGGAAATGACGATTTCACTTTACTGCAGATCCGTTAAGGGCTTGTCGGTACACGATCCGTTCTGCGCACATGATAAATAGGTTTTCCGACTATTTACGACCCTGCACGATCTGTTCCACGCTTGCGCACCATTGTTTATTATGTTCTTTATTGTCTTCTGTAAACACCATTAAAGGGAATATTTTCCTCATTTAGATTATATAGATAGATAAAGCCTATATAGACCCATACTAATACAAAACGAGTCAACTTAAAGTTAACTAATATAAACAGCTTTTAATAAAAAAGACACAAACCTTTGACTATTCTACAAACACTGTGGTACCATGGTGCCTCTGTGTGAATAACAGATGAAACTCAGTGTAAGTCACTCTGTATGTAGAAAGAGAACCTAACATTGATGTCGCTGGTCACACACAAGTTAACAGTTAAAGTGCCTTGACTCAACTCGACCTTCAACAGATGAAATACATGTTATTTTGATTATTATTATTATTATAGTTACTGTATAAATACTCAACACTTTTGCTTTTTAATGTTTTGTTTTTAAAGAGCATTGTTTTAAAGGCATGTTTTCTCATTATATTTTGGACTTACAAATAGTTTATTTGATGATCACAAACTACAGTGATCACTGCAGCTGAGAAATACAAATTTGCTGTATACTGTATATTCAAGCTAGAGATTAATATCATCTACTGTATTTTTTTCAGGTCAGTCGAGCAGTTATGGTGATCAAACTGTAAGGGAGATGAGAATCAAGTGTTGTCCTTCACACAATGGTAGGGTCGCCCCCTTAGTAGTCGACTAAACATGAGTCAACGAAAAATTTGATTAGTCGGTTAATTGCAGAAAAAAAACCTGTCCATGTCTGTGACGGCAGATCATTAACAGCTGGTCCTTGTGGTAATTGCAGTATATCAGGCAGAAAATCATTCACCTCAAATATGCTCTTGTATGCTCTCTACAGCTATGACTGTGTTCCAATCCATCCCACAAATAAAATGATTAAGTTTCCAGATGATACGACAGTGGTTGGTCTTATTTCTGGAGGTTAAGAGAGAGTATATAGAGAAGACGTGAGGCATCTACTGAAATGGTGCACAGTAAATCACCTCCAGTTAAACACCACAAAAACCAAATACAGTGTGGATCATGCCCCCTCTACATAAAAGGAGACTGAGTAGAGAGAGAGGCATCATAGAGTACATATTTCAGAGACTCTTTCCTAGACTATTAATATCTCAGCACTGATAAAGAAGACCCAGCAGCATCTTCAGTTTCTAAGAGTACTTAACAGAAGTGGGTTGGGAAAAAAAAGGATTCCTTTTATCAGTCTACCATCCAGAGTGTGTTTACTTTTTCCATCACAGCATGGTATGGTGAGAGTTCAGCTGGAGACAAGAGGTCATTACAGAGAGTAATCAAATCAGATGAAAGGATCAATGGTTACCCTCTGCCATCCCTGGAGGAGATCAAGAGGACAGAGTCCATTATATCAGACTTCTCCCATCCAGCCCATCACATATTTAATCTGTTGCCCTCAGAAAGGCACTTCAGATCGATTAAAAGACTAGAACCTCTAGATTCAGGGGCAGTTTCTTCCCATGGGCCATAAGAACAATAAATAATCCAACAACTAATTAATCTATGTGGTCATGGCTATGGTCATTTTGATTTATATGTATTGTATTTTTTATACTCTTTATTTTAGTAATTTTACTATATCGTGTTTTAGTAATGTTGTATTATGTGTTTTTAAATTGCACTATAATTTCATTGATTTTATACAAGGACAATAAACTGAAACTCCAACATTTTCAAAAATCGATTTGGAATAATATACCATACCTTATCTTTATGTTTAATGTAATGTTTAATCCAGTTCAACTTGAAAGCTGTATTAGACAAAATCAAGTACATTCCAACCTCCTTGATTATATCAATTACCTAAAATATTTTTGTTTAAATAGTGAGGCTTGTTTTTCCATATGAAATTAAAAAAGGGCTGAATCAACTTTTTAAGAAAGGATTTTGGTACATCTAATACTTTAGCAAGATAGACTAAATGAGATAGCCCATAACGTGATGCCGTGTCCCGGCACTATGACACCAAAACAATAAAACACATTACAAACGAAGCACTTGTTGTATCCAGTGGAGACATAATTACTGATTATCATGACTTAGTACTGCCTCGTAAACATAACACCATGCCTGCATTCGTGATCAGAGAAACAACAAACAACAAGCACTACCCTTCACTGCTCAAAAGTCACATTTGAATAGTAAGTAGTCGCTTCTTTTAATAAGAAAACCTAACTATCTTAAAGGTTGTGAGTCAGAAGCACCAGACTGTTCTTGCAGAGGTAGAATTGCCTC
>JAUCMR010021775.1:0-10079 GCA_032357425.1 Enteromius argenteus | reverse complement strand
TGAGCTCATAGTTAGCGCGATGATCTCATCTTAGATGTCTCAATTCATCTCGGATGTTTTAAGCGACGTACGAAGAATGAGCCCTTGATCTGCAATCATGGCCTCTTTTAGTTGTTGAAGTGTTTGTGGTCTGTGGCCTCTAAGCCATGCACAACTTTCTCATCATAGAGGTCTCCGCTGTCATCAGTCTCATCGCCCACTGTTGCACGAGACAGCGTGTTAGCAATATACATAAGCTTGCCTGGTGTATATGCAATGTTCAGTTCATACTTTTGTAACTGTAGAAGCATTCGCTGTAACCGTGCAGGGGCTTTGCACAGCTGTTTCTGCATGATGTTCTCCAGGGGCTTATGATCTGATTGCACTGTCACTGTCCTGCCATATATGTACTGATGAAACTTCCTTGCTGCAAAGAGTATGGCAAGTAACTCTTTTTCTATTTGAGCATATCTTTGCTCCGTGTCAGTGAGTGCTCGTGATGCATAACTCACCGGGTGGCCCGCTTGCAGAAGACAGGCTCCCAATCCATCCTTTGACGAGTCTGCCTGTATTGTTAGTGGTCTTTTGTGATCATAGAACCTCAACACAGGCGCTTTCGTGAGAGCGGACTTCAAATTTTCCAAAGCCGCATTGCGATGGGGATTCCACTGCCATACAGCATCCTTTCTGAGCAGTTGTCTTAGGGGTGCTGTCAGCGAAGCTTCTTTTGGGATGTATTGCACCAAGTACTTAGTCATGCCCAGTAGGCGTTGCAGGGCTTGTTTATCCTCTGGTGGTGGCATGTCCGTTATTGCTTTAGTTGGATGTCTCATCCAACTTAATTTGCCAGTAACCATCTTTCTCATCAAGAATGGTGAAGATTGACTTTCCAGCCAGGTTACTGCACACCTCATCAGGAGTAGGAATGGAATAGTGCTGGCGTTTTATAGCTTTGTTAAGATCACGAGGGTCCAAACACACTCTCAGTGACCCGTTTTTCTTTTCTGTAATGACTAGGCTGTTTACCCATTCTGTGGGCTCAGTTACAGGGGATATAACATTTCTACGCACAAGATCTTGAAGAGTTTCTTTCAGCTTGTCTCGAACAGCTAGCGGAATCTTTCTGCATCCATGTATCACAGGGGCGACTGTCGAGTCAACATATATGTGATGAACTCTTGGGAACTCACCTAGCCCAGTGAAGACTAATGGATACCTTTTGATCAGTTCTTCTTTGGTTGACACCGATAGTTTTGCAACTGTTTCAATCCTTTTCACCAGCTGTAGCTGCTCACATGCTTCTCTGCCCAGAATTGGGATGTCTGATTGATCGGACACATAGAACTGTAATGTAGCTTTTGATTTTTCAGTTTTGCATTCCAGCAACACGACACCTTTCGGGGAGGAGCGCATTCCCCCGAATGCTACTAACACCATAGATGTGGGCTGCGGCTTAACTGGACCAGGAATCTTCTGTATAATGGATACAGGTAGCACATTTGCCTCTGCCCCAGTGTCAAGTTTGAATTTTATCTCTACACCTCGGATGGTGACTGTTGTATACCATGCACTGTCTTTCATGTGTTCCATCTCTTTCACTTGTGCGTGTGTTAATGTACCGATGTACATGGATTCTGTCTCATTCTCTATGCTGTGCATCGTCTTTGCTCTACTGTCATTGCGTGTGGCTGCACAGCATACCTTGACGAAGTGGTTGCTTTTGGCACCCTTGTGGCACACCGCTCCGAAGGCTGGGCACTGACGTGGCTCATGGCTCTTTCCACATCGTCGACAGTTACGTGTAATTTGCTTCTTGATGCTCTTGCTTCTTACACCTGATTTTGTCATTTCTGTTGTTTTCTCTATAGCATTTATTTGAGAGTCTTTGACGCCTGCAGTATTTCTCATTGTCTCTATCTGTGTTTTGGCTAACTCAGTTGCTCTGCACACTTCCACAGCTCTGTGTAATGTTAAATCATTTTCACGAAGTAATCTTTCTTTGAGAGATGTGCTTGTTATGCTAAACACTAACTTGTCTCTAAGCATGTCAGTCTCACTTGCCCCGAACTCACAGTCTTTGCTTTTCTGTCTCAACTCCGTAATAAATCTGTCCACTGTGATTCCTTCCGCCATGGGATGAGACCAGAATAAATGCCTCTCAAACACAATGTTTTTTTGTGGGCTGCAGTAGTTTCTGAATGCTGTGAGCACATCTTCCATCGACTCGTTCTCTTCATCAGCTAGATTGACGGTGAGTGTGTTGTACACTTCCAGCGCGTCTTCACCGATGGTGTGCAGCAGAATGGCTATTTTGACTGTCTCTTCTTTAGAAGTCGCACCCGTCGCAGTCATATATAGGCGAAAACGTTGTTCCAATCTCTGCCAATTTTCTGCGAGATTTCCCGTTAGCACTAGTGATGAGGGCGGCTTGAACTGATCCATGCTTTTCTTTTTTTTTTTTTTAGTTCGTTTCAGCAAAACTAATTGCTGTACTCACTCTGACACCATGTTGTGTTCTTGTGTCCATTCTTATTGTTTAGCTTTATGCATATTCAATAAACATAGAGAGACCGCATGCTGTGAACAGTTCCTTACTTTTCTTCCTAGTTTTCACACACAGGTCAATCACATACCGAACACATTCCAAGGCTCAAACAATCGATGGACGATCCACACACCAGCCCATGCAAATCAATACAGAACTTCGAGCCAAATCCACCACACCCTGTTTGCATTTTTACTCAATTCACCTCTCTTGTCACATTTCATCTCCATCTGTTTACCTCTTGTGCTTTCATTCATGTCGCATCCCGAGGTTGGAGAAAGGGACAGGTAAGAGGTCGCGCAGCATACATTGAGCACACGCAGAGATTTTACTATGTATTAATTACACTAATTTGGAGGCGAGCTCCACCCACTGTATCGTTTTGGTTAACAGTTAGTCAGTGCAGGTCAGATTTAGTCATTTCATGTTACCTTCATTTCTTTTGGGTTAAGCAGGTAAGAGGATTGGGGTTGATTAGGTAGGCAGGTGTTTTGTATTTGTTTCTTTCTTTGATTTGGATGCCGCCAGCGTTCCTTCTCCAATTTTCCTCTGGTATAGCCCCATTCCTTTGTAATGTTTATTTTATCAGTTTGTTATAACTTTTCTTACTACTCTCATTGTAATATCACTTACTTACTCACCAGTTGTAATAAAACACTTATTTGCAGCATCGTTCACCTCTGGCTTTACAGCTACAGTGTGATTCACAATTGCTTTATCCTTTCTAAAATTGGCTTCTAATTGATTATGCAATTGGCATGATACAACTTTACCTGACTAATAATAAATTGTTATATTTGGTTTACTCTGATCTCTTTAGAAATCTTTTCTTCAAGTAGATTATTGTAGTCTAACATTTCCACAAAATCTGTGCCAGGGGCAGAGCATACCAATGATGAGCGGGGGGCTCTCCATTAGGGATCTTTTGATTACTGTCTGTCACTGGCTCAACAAGTCACAGTCTTCGTGATTACAGGAAAAATACACTTTTGTTATGAGTTTGCAAATTTGTGTCGAGCGTTCACATACGGCAGGGTGAATGACTAAAGCGTGTTAGGTCTTTATTGAACGAATAATAGTGTGGGATTTCCAGAAGATTCAAATATTTAAATTAATATGCAATCGTTTAATATGCAATGCGATTCCGTTTTTTGGGGCCAGGACTGGATTTCAGCTAACATTCTAATCATAATCTAACATTATTGTATTGAATGCTGAGCTGTAGTCAATGAACAGCATTCTAACATAAGAGTCTTTGTTTTCTAAGTGAGTAAGAGCAAGGTGGAGGGTGGAGGAAATGGCATCGTCTGTGGAGCGGTTTGGACGGTATGCAAACTTGAGCGGATCGAGTGTGTTGGGAAGGCTGGTTTTGATATAGTGCATAACTAACCTCTTAAAGCAATTCATCATGATTGGAGTCAGTGCTATGGGACAGTAGTCATTCAGACAAGACACAGGGGACTTCTTTTGTACTGGAATTATGGAGGTGGATTTGAGACATGTGGGGACAACTGCCTGGCTTAGCGAGGTGTTGAAGATAGCTGTCAGCTGTGCAGCACAGTCTCTCAGTACACGGCCAGGTACACGGTCAGGACCCGCAGCCTTGCGTGGGTTAACCCTAGATAGAGTCTTCCTTACATCAGCTGGAGACAGACAGAGTGCCTGGTTGTTGGGAGGTGTGGGTAGTTTTTGTGCAGGTGTGTCATTCTGCATTTCAAACCGTGCATAGAACTCATTAAGTGCATCTTGGAGCGTTGTGTCATCATCGCAGGCCTGTGGCAGGGGCTTGTAATCAGTGATGGTCTGAATGGCTTTCCACAGGCTCTGTGAGTCTTTGCTGTCAGTAAAGTGATTATTTATTTTTTGTGCAAACAAGCGTTTTGCTTGCTTGATGCCACGGAACAGATTGGTTCTTGCTGTTTTTAAGGCTGCTTTGTCTCCTGATCTGAATGCATCATCTCTGGTCTTTAGCAGCCCACGAACGTGTCAGGTTATGAATATAACCATGGTTCCTTGAGGGAACGAGACACTGCGTCCGGAGACACTATGGGGAACGCCCACTGCGTGACGGCTCTGAATCTGCTGTACCAACGTTCAATAGGAGGGCGTGACGTCGTCATGTGAAGTCAGACCAGGAAGGATATAAGGCACATGGTGCCTGCTAGCGCTAGCTTTCGACTGCCATGAAGAACTGCGCCGGCAGGGGGCGCAGGAGGTATGGCTCGGAGACGCAGTGTCTCGTTCCCTCAAGGAACCATGGTTATATTCATAACCTGACACGTTCCTTTTCGGGAACTCGAACTGCGTCCGGAGACGCTATGGGGAACGAGATCCCAATGACTCCATAACTCCAAGACCCTGCCCTGTGTCTATGTCTCGACATACACTACTAGGACGTAAGGGCCGATGATCCAGGGGTCATCCGAGTGTCCAGACCGTAGTACCGTACAAACGTGGAGGGGACAGACCGACCCGCGGCGTTGCAGATGTCCTCTACTGGGACACCTGCCAGATAGGCTTTCGATGCCGACATACCTCTTGTGGAGTGAGCTCTGACTCCCATCGGCGAGGGGAGATCAGAAGAATTATAACAGATAGTGATTGTCTCGACAATCCAACGACAGATAGTCTGCTTAGTAGCAGGCTGACCTCTCTTAGGTGGACCGACACACACTAGTAACTGGTCAGACTTTCTGCACAAGGCTGCCCTGTGCACGTATGTGTCCAGTGCTCGCACAGGACACATACAGTTCAACTTTTCCTGATCAGGATCCCGAAAGATAGGAGGATGGAACGCCTGTAGCTCGATCGGGCGTGATGCGGTAGAAGTAAGGACCTTCGCTGTGTAACCTGCTCAGGGGTATAGAAAGCACTCGCCAGTCCGGGCGCAAAGTCTAAATGAGAAGGGCCACTGAAAGGGCCTGAAGGTCACCAACTCTCTTGAGAGAAGAGATCGCTAGCAAGAACGTAGTCTTGAGAGTAAGATGGCGATCAGAAATCTCCTCTATGGGCTCAAATGGCCGTATGCACAGAGCCTCTAGCACCACAGCCAGGTCCCACGTATTGCGCCCCCTGCCTGTGAGAGGAGATCTTTCCTTGACGGGAATCTCCCATCCGTCTACGAGATCTATCAGGTCTGAGAATTCTACTCGGCCCGGCCAGAACGGGGCTATTAATAGTAAGCGGACACCGTGTTGACACACTCTCATTAGAACTCCCGGGAGCAGAACGATAGGGGGAAAAGTGTACAGCCATAGCCTCAGCCAGGTCATAGCATCCAACCCCAGCAGAGCTGGAGGAGCTAGAGAGAACTAGAGGAGACATTGCACGATCTAATGACTCGCGAAGAGGTTCACCTCTGCTTAATAACTCGTTCTCTGAGTCTGCATCACCACCATGAGGTGAAGCATGCCGTCCCCGGGCCTGGCCCTTGTCTCAACAAGACATCTGCTCCTAGATTCAGATGGCCAGGAATACACACTGCTCTCAGCGAGAGGATCTATCCCTGACTCCACAGGAGGATCTGACGCCAGTTAGACCAGTGGCCATACTCGCAGAACCCTCTGGTGAATGATATGAAAGACCACAGCTGTGTTGTCGGTGCGTACTAACATATGGTGATTTGTTAGGTCTGGGAAGAAGTGTTTTACTACTTGAAACACGGCCAGCATCTCCAGGCAATTGCTGTGCCACGTGAGATGGCGACCAGTCCACAGACCACGGGCTGAGCGGCCACTCGTGGCTGCTCTCAAACCGGTGAGCGCATCCGTCGCCGACTTTAGCTGGTAAAACCGGGCCCTGTTTTAGAAGCCAAGGGTTTCTCCACATGTCTAAGGCTCGCACACATAGTCGGGAGACCTTGATCACTCAACGTGGATTCCCTCTCAGGGAAACCTCCTTGGTTTTGAGCCACTACTGCAGGAGTCTCGTGTATAGCAGGCTGAACGATATCACGACTGCCCTCAGACCCTACAGTCTCTGAGACTATATGACAGTGAGTGACCGGCCTTCTCTCACTCTCTTGACTGATTTGAGAATCGAATCTACTCGAGCAGGGAATATCTGTGCCTGCATCGTGGTCGAATCCCGTACCACGCCTAAATAAGTGGTCTTCTGTACCGGAGAGAGCACACTTTTCTTGGCGTTCAGTCTGAACCCTAGACGCTTCACGTGAGTGAGGAGGACATCTCGATGTCCAATCACTTCGCTCTACGACTGAGCTAGTATTAGCCAGTCTGTTATGTAGTTTCGAATGCGAACACCCTAAAGCCGCAACAGAGCTAAGGCTGCATCTACTACTTTCTTAAGCATCAGAGGCGAAAGTGCTAAGCCAGAGGGAAGAACCCGATATTGGTACGCTTTGCCCCTGAAAGAAAGCCTCAGGAACTTCCTGTGAGAAGGATGAATGGACACATGGAAGTATGTATCTTTTTAGATCTATCGCTACAAAGTAGTCCTTGGACCTGACTTGTAGTAGCACTAGTTTTAGTGTGAGCATTTTGAACTTCAGCTAATTGATTGAGTGGTTCAGTTGCCTGAGATCTAAAATGGGCCTCAGCCCTACATCCTTCTTTAGAACTATGAAGTATCGACTGTAGAGCCCGGGCTCTTGCTCTCGAGGAGGAACCGACTCTATGACTCTCTTCCTTAAAAGGGTATTTACTTCTCGTTCCATAACCAGAGCCTGCTCGGGGCTCACCCCGGTAAGTGTGACACCGCTGAAGCGCGGCTTAGGAGACTCGAACTCTCATTTTGAAATTCGATCAATTTCCTCTATAATCTGCAGGGCCCACTGAGACACCTTCGGCAGTACTTTTTAATCTGCTGAAATGTGTACTAAGGGAACCAGCCTCTCGAAGCTGGTCTCTGATATTACTAGCAGTGATAGCTCGATGCTCTATGACGGCTTGCCGCCAGGGAGAGCTTGATCTAACCGTCTTATGGACCCCCTCAGGGGTGACGTGCGACTCAGCCCTATGGCGATGTTTAGGCCGGGCTGAGCGCAACGTCGAGGGCACTGGGGAGAGCACGGTGGACGGCTCTCTAACCCAGAGGGATCTACCCTCAGTCCTGAGCCCCAGGATGTCAGGACTTTTTCTGCTGGGACCTCCTAGACACAACGATGTTTCTTAGGTCTGTCTTAGACCTGGAGGCCCCAGCAGCAGAGCGTCGTCTCGAGCTGCGACTCCGCCTCGGGGGAGCGCGCGAGGTAACGCTCTCTTTTTGAGCCTCACGGTATGAGGAGCTGGTACTCGGATGGGGCTCACGCCCAGCAGCCCCAGGATCAAGAAATGCTCATCAAGCATGCTCTTGCGTGGATCTTGCTGTCTCTCGGCCAGCCATTCAATTTTTTATATCTCTACGGCCCTAGAGACCACCTCCAACAACTCCTCATATCTAATCGACTGGGGCGGCTCATCAACACTCTCAGGCTCGTCCCCCTCGGGGGATGAGGCCATGAGGGTGGAGCCCGCTCCACGAGAAGAAGCCGCGGGTCGGTCTTCACCGCGAGCTTCACTCTCGGAGCGGGCATGCGATCTAGCTTGAGCGGGAGATAAGGGTCTGTCTGTCTCCATCGCCTCAGCCAGATCGCATTGGGAGCCCCACGATCTCAGTCTCCCCTCCGCCTCGGCGGCAGCGGGACCTGAGCCGCGAGGCTCATCAACGAAAACCCCCTCCTCGAAGAGGGCTTTCCGGAATCGGAGCAGCCGCAGCGGCAGCAGCTCGCAATGGGGGCAGCTTTTATCTGGCCCTGCCAATGCGTCTGCTACGTGCTCCAATCCCAAGCAGGCTACACAGAGCGTGTGTGTGTCTCCACCTGTAATGAATCTCTTACAAGGAGATACACACCGCCTGAAAGGTTGTAGCCTGCTTTTGCCCTTGTTTGCCTTGCTCATTTTTATTTTTAAATGGCTTTTGTGGAGCAAACGGCTGGTCAGACGAGAATCTTTCTCAAATCACTCACTATTTTAAACAAACACACTTTAGGGAGGGGAAATAGGACCTTTCACTCGTTTTTCACTCACACAGACAAACAATTGAAACAGAGGCACAGAGAGCGCGTTCTGAATGGCAGAATGCTAGCGCTGGCAGGCACCATGTGCCTTATATACTTCCTGGTCTGACATCACATGACGACGTCACGCCCTCCTATTGGACGTTGGTACAGCAGATTCAGAGCCGTCACGCAGTGGGCGTTCCCCATAGCGTCTCCGGACGCAGTTCGAGTTCGAGAAAAGCAACCACTGCTGTCATCCATGGCTTCTGGTTTGCACGTCACATCATCAATGCACTTTTTGATGTAAGCAGTGCAGGTCTGCGTGGTTGTTGTAGGTGGCCGCCTCTCTGAACATGTTCCAGTCTGTGTACTGAAAGCAGTCCTTTAGTGTTGAGGTGGCATCATCTGGCCATACTGTGGTCTGTTTTTGAACCGGTTTGGTGAGTTTGAGAAGTGGTCTGTATGCTGGGATTAGCATAACAGAGATGTGGTCTGAGTTTTCGAGGTGGGGGCGGGGTTCAGTTTTGTATGCACTTTTCAAGTCCAGAGTGTTGTTTCCCCTTGTTGCAAAGTTCACATGTTGGTAGAACTTTGGCAAAACTGTCTTTAAGTTTGCGTGATTAAAGTCACCGGCAATGATGAAAAAGCCGTCGGGGTTATTTATTTGTTTGTTGTTCACTGATGGCGCTGTACAGCCTGCGAAGCGCGTCCTTAGCATTTGTAAACGCCGGGATGTAAACCGCGACAATAACAATGGCCGTGAACTCCCGCGGCAGATAGAACGGCTGACACTTTACAAACATAAACTCCACCAGCGATGAACAGTGTTTTGTCACTACCACAGCATTGTTACACCATCCCTTGTTGATATAAGCACACAGTCCTCCCCAGCGAGTCTTGCCAGAGAGTGCCGTATCTCTGTCTGCTCAGTAGCAGGTTAGAGCGACTGAGTTGAAATGAGTCCAGTTAATTTTCCAGGGAGCGAACAGAGAGCATGAGTGTTGGAGGAGCTGGTCTGATGGGGTTAGCCCTTAGCCTAGCTCGTATGCCTCCATGCTTGCCGTGCTTCTGTCCCCTCACACACCACCACTTTGTGTGGGTAGCATCAGTAGACGAGGCCATGGTCTCAGCATTACCAGTACGCAAAGGCCTCGGAGCTTCTCAGTTGTCACCGGTGCGAGTTGGTGGTTGTATGTATTGCCGATTTCCAAAAGGCTTTGGGGATCATAGATGTATTTGGGAGTGATTTCCTTGTGAATTACAGGTAAACTGACACTTTTTTGAGACAAACAGACGACATTACAGGACATAAAAACACATTTTTTTGGACCTGGAGTAGCCGCTGCATCTGACCGCGTCGCCATCTTACTTATGTTTACAAACACCCAATTATTTTGTTATAAATTAACATTTTGTTATTCAGTCATAAAAATATGATCCATTAAACACATATTGAAAAAATTGTTTGTACATTAGGTTTCACTTTATATTATGTCCCTAATACCTGTGTAAGGAATGAAATTATTTCCATGTGAAGTTAATTCAAAATTAAACAAA
>JAUCMR010021773.1:0-10087 GCA_032357425.1 Enteromius argenteus | reverse complement strand
CGTGGGTCCATTACCGTTGCTGAAGGCATTTTTATCAAAATGCATCACAGAGTAATAATCATATGGGGTTTCTTGGGTAGAGGACACGTTCTCACTGCGTTTATTGAAATAACTCTCACTCCCTGAAAATAAAGAATACTGCAATTATTTAGTGGATTGTCCAAGATAAGACATGGCTTATTTTCTGTAAGTGCTCTTTTTTGTTTTTGGTACTTTAGCCATTATTGTGATAGGATAGATCAGACATGACAGGAAGCAAAGTGGGAGAGAAGGCGGGGGGTGTAGGGTAAGGGAAGGTCCTCTAGTCAGGATTCGAACACGGGACACCCAAAGCTGCCCAAAAAGCTAATCGATGCTGACCTTTAAGTGCTCTTTAATACTGACACTCAGTATGTTAACTTTACAGTGCTTCCTTAAAAAAAATTATAAAAATTAAACAAATTAATTATAAGATTATGTGTCAACCTTCCCTGATGTTAGTATAGTTGATTGTGACGTAATCATCTCTGTCGTATCTGTTCTGCTCGTGGTAGAGTCCCAGTGCATGGAGAAACTCGTGCTCAACAATGCCTTTTCTTCCACAGTCTTTTCCAACAGAAAGAGTCTGTCCTCCAGCAGATGAGCGTCCGATATATGACCAACACCTGCAGAATAACTCACGGTCACACAACACAGAGCTGGATAAAAGTCATGTGACAACACTACCAGCCCAATTATATTACCTACATGTTACAGCTACAAACTTAATAAACTGTGCATTTTATTTTCAATGAACAATATATCTTTATAGAATTGACAAAAGCCTTTACAAGGAAAAGTTAAGCGTCTTTTAAGTGAACTTCAGATGCAACTAAAATATGTCACTCTGCATATTCAGTCCAGCACATGCCATATCAGAGGAGTCTATAATATATTAATAATATTGTTGATTACTAACGTGAATCGTACCGTACCCTTCGTGACGCTCCACAGAGATGTAATTCTCTTCTGCTGCTCTGGGTTTAAAGTCAACACATGATTTCAGTCTGAACTGCTCAAAGGCTCTCAGAATGACTCCTCTGTCATTCAGACCTGTAACAATAAGCAAAACTGAGTGAAAAAATATTAAAGTTACAGTCAATATTTAAAAATTGAGAAATCTGAGAACTTACTGAGATTTCCACTCAGCTCATAGGGGACGGGAAGATCCCACAAGGACTGATTCACTCCAGTGATGCTGCCCTGCCTAGACTTTGAAGAGATAAATTTAATTTAAGTCCTCATATTATACACAAATAATTGCGATACCATTTTTTTAACCAGATTAAAATCGGATTGTAAAGAGTTCTGGAATTGCAACAAATCAGAATTAGTGGTATTGATGACAGTGTCGTCAGCATAAAGATGTATAGAGCTATTTAAACAAATTCGAGATAAATCATTAAAAAAAAAATAGAAAAAAGTAAGGGACCCAAAGTGAAACTTTGAGGAACACCTTTTTCAATAATCTTGCAATCAGACTGAAAACCTTGGTAAACAACATACTGACGCCTTTTATGCAAATAAGCATTAAACCAAAGAAGAGCATTCGTAGCTAAACCAATGGAAGACTATTTATCAAGAAGAAGATAATAATTAACCATATCAAACACCTTTGAGAGATCAGTGAAAATGGCTTGCCCTTTCTCCAAGGAAGAAAACATTTTTCAAAAGAGCAGTAGTAGTGGAAAAGTTGGGTCTAAAGCCCAAATAAAATGGTGAAAGAATATTTTGAGAATTAATGTAAAGTTCCAGATCTAAAAGTACAGTACTAAAGTACTGGGACAATTTTCCAGTACCATTTAAAAGGGTTGCATTCACACCGATGGTAGGTACTAAGACGGTCATCAGTGGCGTCATTTGTGCGCGGCGTTCAACAAGGGAAACAAAGAAGAACGCCTTAGACAAAGTCTTCAGGTAAATGCCATTTAGAAAAGAAATAAGTTGATATAATGTTTACACAGCGTTTTAAATCATGATGGGTGAGGGCGTTTCGTAGGAGTTTAGCCAATCAGCGCACATACGTCACAGATAGTTCCTAGTACTTTTTTAGACCCTACTCTCAAGTAGAAGCTAATTTAATTAATCCAAACAGAGTTCCTGGAGTTAAAATCGTTCCTAGTTCCAGTGGAGCAAACACAACAAAAACTGGGTATTTCCACAATTCGTTCCAGTACTACGAAATAGTTCCTGTGGTGTGAAAGGCCCTACTGAAAATTTGTGTAGGCCTGTTCTCCCTCTATCAATGCCAAATAAAAAGTAACTCTGTCTAATGTCCCTCTGTTCATAAGTGAAGAGTTATAAACACAGTCGCTTTCCCGTCACGGCAAGTTGGTTTCTCCAATTGAAAAAAATCCCAATCATAAGTGAATCTCTGTTGCTAAAGCATGTTGTTTCGTTTCGTTCAAGGATGACACTAAGCTGGATGTTATGTTTAAATTTCCTATCAATGATTTTGACTAGGCTATGTTGTATTTGCAACAACAGAAAAATTGAAGTGCTTCAGCTGTAATAAGGTGGGGCATTTAGTTCGTGATTGTCCTAAAAAGAATGAAATGCCAGTAATTGAACAAAATTTGAATGATTTTTATGTTTAACCAGAGACAAGTGACCTAATGGTAGTTTGTGCAGAGCCTGAGGTGCCCATTGCAGAGCAGCCCACAGAGGATCTGACCCGAGACTGAGCAGATTGCAACAGAGCACGCTGAGCCTGAGCCAGTTACAGCAGAGCAACAGGTTATACAGGTTCATTCTGAGATGGAATCTGAAACCGAATGGTTTAACAACAACAAAAAAGACTATTGAGTTTTCCTATTGAGGAGGAAATTAATGTTGTACAAAATTTGTGTTTTGGTTTTTAAAAAGAACATTTTAGACAGCAAAGTGGATACACCATGGTGTTCATATTTTAAACTAGATGATGATCTTAAAGCTGAGTGAAGGGTTCTGTATAAGCCACTGTTAACAAAGTGAGTAGGAGACATACAGTGGAGGGTTTTACATGGAGCAATTGCGGTCAATGCGTTTATTTCTGTTTTAAATCCTGAAGTGAGCTATTTAATATATATAAACTATTTTTCATGCTTTTATGGATTGTTCTAAAATCTGTATTTTCTGCATTAAGGGAATCTTTTTGATTGTTTCAATGAAATGTTTTCCAAGGAAAAACACGCAGACGCAGACACACACACACACACACACACACACTCACCTCCATGATGTCTCCTTCTGTGAGATTTAAACCTAAGACCACAAGAGAGTTCAGTTTACAGTAAATATGCTTCAGTAAAAAGTACTTCTGTAAATATGTTTGGGGTAAAAGAGAAGTTCTAAACAATATATTATAAATATTACTGCTTAAAATACTTTACCTTTGTTTATTTCTGAAATGCTCTTCCATTTCTCATAAATCCCTTTGAGAAAATGATATTGAAGTCAACACAGGATAAAGAGGAATGAGTATTGTGTGCATTGCTGGTTAAAATGTAAGTTGATAAATGATCAATCACATCATCAGACAGTAATGAGCAGATAAAGCAGGTACAGCAGATCCTGCAGATCATTGTGAACTTACCAGGAAACCGAAATGTGACCTGAGAACATGAGATATGAAAACACTATTCAGATCAAAAATAGATTCGGTCAAAAAAAAAAATCAGCAGCTGTATATGACTTTATCAATGCCTGTGTAACTTACCGCAGGTAAAGCATGATGAAGAGCCAAAGCCAAGCTCAGCAGAAGAAAATCACATACGTTCATCGTCACTGGAAATCAGAGAGACTACATTTGAATGATAAAATATCGTCTTATTACTCATAAACAGAGCTGGGTTGATTTCTTACAAATTGTAATCTGTTACTGATTACAGATTACATGAGAAAATTTGTAGTCAGTAACATAATCTGTTACATTTTAGGTAATCTAATCAGATTACTTTTAGATTACATTTGACTTATCACATTGATTACCTTAACAATCTTGTACCATAATGTAAATATGTTCCATTCATTGTAATTTACAACTTGAAAGTGCATTAAACATTATATTATATTGAGGTTTCCTAAAGTAGGATTTGTTATGTAACTGAATGGGGTTTATGAGTTTAATGAAAAGCTATCAATGATCTAAATCATAAAACAATGTAAATTTAAAAAATTAAAATGAAAAGAAATAATTTTAAAACAGTCTCTTTCAAGGAAAGTCTCTTCTCTATGCGGCCATATTTGCTATGCTTTTGGGCAGCACATTCAAGACCAAGTCCTGTCTTAATATGGGGGATTCTGAAATCTAAAACTCTCTAAAGACGCCATTAAATTACCTGTCAAATCAGCTACACAAATCTAAAATGAATTGACCCATGAATGTTGTTTCTTATGCCCAAATATCATTTAAAGAGGTCATATGATGTGGCTAAAAGAACATTATTTTGTGTATTTGATGCAATGTGCAATGTGTGGTTTAAGATGCAAGAAACACATTATTTTCCACATGCTGTACATTATTGTTTCCATAACATGATGCCGTGTCCCAGTGCTATGACAACAAAGCAATAAAACACATTACAAACAAGGCATTTGTTGTATCCAGTGGAGACATAATTACTGACTATCATGACTTATATTGTCTTTTTACGCATCGTGCCTCGTAAACATAACACCATGTCTGCGTTCGTAACGACAAACAACAAGCACTACCCTTCACTGCTCAAAACTCTTTCTTTTAATAAGAAAACATTACGTACTTTAAGGTTGTCACCAGACTGTTAGAATAGCCCCATAGTCTCTGTGCACAGCCAGCATAGACTGCTCTGTCAGCTTCAGGAATCAGTCCTCCTTAATGTGCTGAACACACTCTAATATTTGTGTTCAACTGTTCTGGAACAGTGTTGGAAACACAACTGATTTCTAGCTGTGTCCTCTTTTGGAAGCACAAAGAAAGTAGTTTCCACTTTTACATGAAAGCAACTCTTATAAAGAGTACATGTCTATAAAGTTTTGAGACTTTAGTCTTTAAAACTTTACAGATCTTTTTTATGCACCAAGAGCTTGTAAAACTCTAAAGCGAAAGGAAATTTTGAAATAACATGACTCCTTTAAAAAGCTTATTGCAGAAACAACGAGAATATGTGCATTTTTATGAGTTCCAAAAGATTTCCAATACTTCGTTTAAAATCCGACAGATGATTCAAATAAAAACAAATATGTTGAAACCTTTCTTAAACATGAAATGATTTTTAGAAATCCAGTGTTCAAATTGACTAGTTAACAGTATGTATGAATTTCCACAAAACTGGACTTTCTGAATGTGTGTGATCAGTAGGCTGTTTTACAAAGGAACATTTTAAAAATGAAAAAGAAATTAGGGAGAATCCAAGAATTATGAATAATATACTGCATATTATTGAATAATATCTAATCATGTAGTCCATAAAAAAGTAACTGTAGTCTGATGCAGAACCTGATTTTGCTGTGTTCAACATGTCCCTGGGTCATCATCTTTGTTGACCCTGGGACAACATTGTGATTAGCCAATCAGATCTGAAGAACCAGTTTATCGTTTTTGTGAATCAGTGTCAGTCATCTATCATTACATCTGATTTTAGACATTACTCATGGGTAAGCTTAGGTTTAGGTGTAGAGATATGGTTGTTCCAGGGACAACAAAATATGTTGACCTAGCAAGACGTTGAACTCAGAGAAATCAGGACGTGCGTAGTCTGCTAACACAACTTCATTTTTGAAATTTGATTACATATAATCCAAATTACATGTGATCAGTTACTACTCAGCTCTGCTCATAAACCTGTTAGCAATGATGAAATTGAAAAAAGAGGGACACTTACCAGCTTCCAGTCACTGCTGAGGCTGTGTTCTAATGTGGGGAGAGAGTATTTCTAGCTTCATTCGCCCTATGGCAGTCTCATTCAAATCCACCTTGAAACTGACTGGAAGAACAGGCTTGACTAAAAAACTAAAATAACTCTAGCAACTGTCTGTTTACTCATTTTACACTTGACTGTCATGAACTCAGAGAACTGTAGGTATTCACATGTTTGCACATTCAGCAGGGCTCACTGTATTTAGCTCCAACAACATTTTCTAAACGCAGTGTTTACTTCTTTTATGCTGATTTGAAATGCAACAGTGTCTCATGTTTCAAACAACTTTCATCTAGACATTTGTGAAGTTGGCAGCCCATAAAAATAAATAATCACCAAAACTATGCCATTCAATTGTGCTGCAAAATAGTCTTAAACAGTGGCCCTGTGCTTGGTGTCTGTTTGCTGATAAGCCTGCAGGGCTGCAATGACAACCGGCTGGATGTACATTATCCCAAGTTGAAATATATGAACACAAAGTCTCCGTAACAAAAGCCAAGGCCAGCACTAACTATAGGGAGAGCAGGTGAGTGCCTCTGGCTTTGAGAAGGGACATCTAAAACCGTAACAACTCTGCGAGTTGTTTCTAACAGTGGTTAATACAAGGTGTGTGTTTATGTGTATGAGGTTGTTTCTAGGAGTCTCTGTATTTTTTATTTAATACTTATGAATTATTGTTTAATAAAGCGACACCATGTGACAACAGTATCAGAATCACTTGACAAAGACACACTTGATCATCTGTTTTTCACTTTGACATGAAAATCTGTCAAAACAACTTTAGCACAGCAGTAAAGTAAAATTGTCGGGAAATGCTGCTGAACTTGGATGTTGAACAGTGATAGGTTTCCACAGTAAAAGATGGATGGATAATATATATATATATTATATATAAAATTTGTTTTGCATCTGGTCCAACAGGCTACAAGACCCTGCAGGAATCGGGGATTCCCTTGCCAGGAATCAGAAGGATGCAGTGTGTTAAATTTGAGTGTGTTGACAGAGGTTTTCGATTTGAAGGTAGATGGATTGACAGACCTTGAAAGGGAGTCCATGGATGAAATGCGAGTCATTCCAGGTGTGGAGCTGTACATTCTCACAGGAAAACTGTATGGTGATGCCACTTTGCCAAGTCACACAGGAGCAGCAATGCAAGCTTGTGTGTATATGTTGGCTGGAAACACAACATGGTGGAAACAGGTATCATTATAGTGGCAATTCTACCAATGGAGCCACATCTGTGCCACATCCATCAGTCTGATGTCCCACATCTGGTAACAAATGTAAAAAATGTGCTTGACCATAGACGGTTGTTCAAAATTTCAGAGGATGTTGTTAAAAAGAGAACCTCCGCTCCAACAAGGTCTCATTGGCCTTTTAAGATGCCATTAAAATAGCTCCCCATCTGTCATCTGCAGTCATCAAGCCAAGTCACTTTGAAAAAACAGGGTTATGATAGCAAGAACATCAAATTTGTCCATACAGGTGAAGATGCTGGCATAAGGTTTACACAGGACTGTTTTAGTACAATTTTTAGTAGCATATTTTAGTACACTGAGTACATTGAGTACACTTAGATGTTATTAAAATTATTTTTAGTATGTCAAGTACACAATCAGTGTGAAAATAAAGCACTTTTTTCTATCTGGCCTCATGGCATAAACGTACCTTGGTGCACATTTTAGCAAAACATGAAATACATACCAATAAGTACATATCACAGCCGTTTCCAAAATAAATGAACAATAGAGGCAGTAAAACTCTGATACCTTTTATTCCTTTTCACACCAATTTACAGAGTTTCGATTAATAAAGCGTAATTTTCACACAGTCACTTGAAGACTTATGACTTCAAAACAATATTAATATGCTGGGAGATGAAAACTGATGCTTTTGCATGTTAGCATCACATATCCAGCTTCGTATTTTTGGGTTTTCATAGACCGTAGGTTTGTTTGGTAACGCACACGATTTGATTGCTCGACGGCATTGGAAAGCTCCGGTTCAAATCCTGTAAAAAAAAAAGGGGAGGGTTCACATAATTAGCCTTTGTTTGTTAGCCTAAGTGGAAATTTCTCTTTGAAACTGTGGAGAAACTTGCAGTAAGGTACATAAAAATGGTGTTGCAGAAAATAAGTGCACCGAGGTACATATTTTTATAAGACATTTTCTTATGAGAACTTTAAATCCTGCCTGGTCCTCAATGACAGGGTACTGAATCCTCCAGGGGGCTTTTTAAAAAAATAAAGTGTGCTAGCTCTCCTACTCACAGCCTCTCACTGAGTGCCTTGTCTGTCCTTGAACACTGGACTGGCTCAAGCTTGATGGTCCTGCCTGAACGTAAAGGCTGAACTGGCTCTGGTTGTACTCGAGCTCTCACTCAGCTGGTTTGCCTCAGTTGCTGACTGTTTGCGTACTTCTCCTCCTCAGGGTTAGGGTCAGGGCTAACCTGGGCAAGTCCATCTGCTTCAGATTTGCTGAACGTTTTTATGTGGCTTAAGCATCTATGAATGACGACAAGATCAAACCCAGAAGATCCTGGCCAGTGACATCCTCAAAGTACTTCTGTAGAAGATCCTCCAGAATGTAAAAGAATTAAGAAGCACAAGGGAGCCATCACAAATTAGCATAAGTGGCCTTTTGACTGCCTTTTCCCCAAACAGCTTCCTGATATCAGTTTGAAAAGCCTTCAGAAAGTACACGACAGATGCATGTTAAGTACACTCTTAAAACAAATGTGTTAAAAACAGCACAACCTGTGTCTAGTTTGGGTGGTTTTTGTGTGAACCCCCTGAGGCAGCTTGCATATGGGTGGGGCTAACTCTGAATTGGAAAATTGGTATGATTTGTATGCAATAAAAAATGTCTGGGAGCTAACAAATTACTGGATTGGTTAAAATAATAATCAACTCAAAGTTGGCTTAAAGGGTACATGGGTTTAATGAGAACACAGGAAAAAGAACAATCTCCAGTCACTATCACCTTTACTTATACAATTATCAATCAGGAAAGGCAAAACAAAAACATTATGACACAGAGGAGACAACTATTTGTCCTATTACATTTAGATTGAAAAACTGATGGCAGATGGACTATTCTGACAACGTCTTTCATAATTTTCTGGACCTTGAGAGTGTATATTACTTGGCAGTCAATGGGACAGTCACAAGCCTCCTTGTTTTTCAATCTGAAAAACTGTGTTTCGAGAATACACAAAGCTTTTATAGGTTTGGAACGACATGAGGGTAAGTGATTCATGACAAAATGTTGATTTTGGAGTGGAGTAACAATTTAGTTATGAATGGTAGGCTTGTTTTTCTTGTTTGCCACACATAGTAGAGCTAATCATTTAGTCATTCATTCAACCGGTTTAAGTGAATGTTGTAACATTAGTTTGATCTCGAGTGGAGCCACACCCTCTAAAGTCATCAGTTATATGAAAGCACTCCAGCCATTGTGCTATTCATTTGAATTGGTTTCAGGAAATGTAATATCATCCAACAATGGCTCAAATATTTTGTTGAAACCACAAACTCTTTGTCAATTGAAGTAAAGAGCAAAACATACATGGATTTTTTCAAGAGACATGTTAAATTTAGCAGGTAAATTCCTCAAAAATACTACAATTATATGATCTTTGGTTTTAGATAAATAAAGTCAAATCTGTAAAGCTTGAGAATATCTGCTGTACATTTTTAAATATTTTTTAAGGGTTAGTTTACCCAGAAGTAAAAATTTTGTCATTAATTACTCACCCTCATGTCGTTCCAAACCCATAAGACACAAATTAAGATATTTTTGATGACATCAGAGAGCCATCCGATCCAGAATCCAGATCCAGAAACATAGTGAAAATATTGGTAAAATATCATAGATCATTGCAATCAAGCGTAACAATGTGTGTAATCTGTGGCTGTTTACGCCAAGTGGAAAGTGTATGCATGTTTTTACGGCCTAACATTTATGTGCGTTTTTTGGACAGCAGCAATACAACTGAAATGATCCTAGATCCAGAAACATGATAAAAATTGAACAATATGCCTGGTCCTGGAAAGAGACATCAACAGTCCGGCACCGAGAAACGAAAGAAAAAAAAAAAGAGCCCAAGATTTTAGCAAACACAAAACGTTTTCACAACGTTGTATTTTGGTTGCAATTAGGTAATGTTGTAGTACAACGTTTTAAAAACG
>JAUCMR010021772.1:0-10088 GCA_032357425.1 Enteromius argenteus | reverse complement strand
CTGAGCTCCTCAGTACTTGAGCGAGCTCTTATCACATTATAGTCCTCCACGTCTGCTGCGTTCTCAAAACTCTGGCCGTTTGATAATACCTAGAATATCACAATCTACTGCGGGTGGCAGATCCTTTTCCTATTTAGCACCCAAACTCTGGAACAACTTACCAAATACTGTTCGGGAGGCGGGCAAACTCTGTCAGTTTAAATCTAGATTAAAGACATGTCTTTTTACTCTGGCTTACACTTAACACACTAATACACATTTATTCTTAACACACTAATACACTTAACACACTAATACACATTTATTCTGGGGGCCTTCCAGGCCTAATAAAGTTCATCCTGGTCCATGGAGGATCTGGTTCCTCCACGGGCCACGGCAGAGACACCCGCCAGGGTGGAGCAGATGGCGGAGATGCCCACCTGGGCGGAGCAGATGGAGGAGACACCCGCCAGGGTTGAGCAGACGGCAGAGATGCCCTACAGGGCGGAGCAGACGGTGGAGATGCCCACCGGGGCGGATCAGACGGCAAGGATGCTCTCCAGGACCGACCAGACCACGAAGATGCCCTCCTGAGTCGACCCGACAGCGAAGATGCCCTCCTAGACCGACCAGACAGCGAAGACGCCCTCCTGGATCGACCAGACAGCACAGACGCCCCCCAAGGCGAAGCAGACGGTGGAGAATCCCACCCGGGCCATAGTAACACACAGTCATTAACGGCTTCAAAAGGTTCAGGCCATGGTAACTCACAGTCATTCACAGGTTCAAAAGGCTCAGGCCATGAAAACTCGCAGTCATTCACGGGTTCAAAAGGCTCAGGCCATGGTAACTCACAATCATTCATGGGTTCAAAAAACTCAGGCCGTGGTAACTCACAGTCATTCATGGGTTCAAAAAACTCAGGCCATGATAACTCACAGTGCCGAAATGGCGGTTCGATGTCCGCGACAGGCGATGACGGCGCACAGGGCCGTAATGGCGGGTCGATGTCCGCAACAGGAAACGACGGCGCACGGGGCCGTAATGGCGGGTCGAAGTCCGCATCAGGAAACAACGGCGCACGGGGCCGCAACGGCGGGTCGATGTCCACGACAGGAGATGATGGCGCACGGGGCCGTGATGACGGATCGATGTCCGCAGAGATGTGCGCGGTTCGTTGCTCGCTCTCGGGAGACGCGTGTGGTGACGGAGCCGGGTGATGCACTTGCAGGACTTCCGCGGACGGTGAGAGTCCTCCCGCGTGTGCCCGGACCGTCATGAGGCTCAGGAAGACAGCTGATCTCCAACTCAGCCCCGTGAAATCTGGAAGCTCAACGGGGCTGAGACAACGAGCCACGCTTCGAAACAGCCCGATGATCACCGCGTCACTGATCTCAGAATCTTCGGCGAGATGATGGAATTCCCTGACGAAGTCTTTAAAGGACGGAACGCGGCGGATCAAAGCGGTGAATCTGGCAGCGAACGCCATCTCTTTTGTTTGGTCAGTCTTTCTGTCACATATGGTGGTGGTTTCTTGTGACGTGTGCGCTGTGGTGAAGCATATGGTCGTTCGCTTTTCAATGGACATGGAAAGTCGGAGGCTGAAGTTCTAGATAAGTGAACTTTTAATAACTAAAGAACAAAACTGAACAAAGTAACGATACGAACCACATACACATCCGGACAACATAAGCAACGTTAAAGACTGACGAAGATACAGGACATGGGACATGGATTAAATACAAGACACAATCAAAGGATAATACAGAACACCTGGACACACACGTCTGGCAGGGAGTGAACACTAATGACAGGGGCGGAGTTACAGGAAAGGAGGAGCACATGGGGGGAACGAAATGAAAACAAACACACGGGAACACATGGCAGGCGAATGAAAACAAAACATTAGGGACATGGACATGGAAACAAACACAGAACACGCCTACGGCATGACAACAAGCATGTTTTCTCATTATATACCATGCATCTATAAACTAAACCTAATTTGCATATTAATGTGTTTTTGGGGCAACATATGATGAAAAGACAAGCGCAATAGTGAGAGTAATAATATGTAATATTTCATAGAATACTGAAATATAATTTCATAACATCTCCCAAAATGTGTAACAAACATATATGAGGACACCCGGTGTGCATATATGAGGACATGTGTGAAATCAACTTCCTGTTTCGTGACAGAAAGACTTATCTTTATTTGAAACCCAGTAACGTTTCCCTGAGATGTTGATTTATGACACACAGTTGAAAAATTAGACAGATTCAAATGATAATTACAAAATCTGATCATATTTCCCGAAGAGTGTCACTAAATGAATTTGAGTCGTTTGTGAAGAGCAAGGAGAGGGAGTGTTCCTGGAAAAACATCCAATCATTGAGTATCTCTGAAAAGCCCTGAATGTGCTCTGTACAGGACATCCAGACTAAAACTGTGACATGTATACAGTGCTGGAGCTAGCTATAGACAGAGCAGGGGATTGTCCAGGGCCTCAGGCTTTGAGGAAGGGCCTCCAGAACCCAAACATATACCCTATAAACCTGTCCATCTGTCAAGACCGGCACACAGGTCTGCCACATGATCGAGGGGCCGGCTTCTCAGGGTGATCTCGATGAAAGCTTGCAGTCAGTTGGGGGTCCAGAATGTCCCTGGAGTTTACCCATGATCTCTCCTCCGGGCCGTACCCCTCCCAGTCGACCAGATATTGTATAAGGCCACCTCGGCGTCGAGAGTCCAGAATGCCATTGACCTGGTAGATGTCATCTCTGTCAGGTGCTAGGGGAGGGGTCTCAGTGGTGGTAGCCTCGTCCTGGTCCCCCTCTCCTACCGGATCAGCAGCGGGCTTAAGCAGGGACACATGGAAAGTGGGAGAAATACGATAATGAGCAGGCAGTTCTAACCAGAAAGAAACTGGTGTGATTTGTTTGGTAATTTTGAAAGGACCCACGTACCTCGGACTGAGCTTTCTGCAGGGAAGTCGAAGTCTGAGATCCCGGGTAGATAGCCAGACCCACTAGCCGACCTGGTACTGGGGAGCCTCTCTCCGTAGACGGTTGGCTTGGCGGGTTACTCTTTGGATGGCTCTCCGTAGGTTAGTGTGGGCAGCGTCCCACGTCGCTTCACTCCTCCGTAGCCATGAATCTACAGCCAGGAGGTTAGTTGGTTCACCGGACCAGGGGAATAGTGGGGGTTGAAAGCCCAATGTGCATTGGAATGGTGTTAGCTGCGTGGAGGGTTTCTTGATGGAATTCTGGGCGTATTCTGCCCACATAAGGTAGTCACTCCAGTCTTGTTGGTTTAGTTGGCAGTATGCCCGAAGGAACTGCTCTTGGTTCAGTCTTTCCACCTGTCCATTAGCCTGGGGGTGGTACCCAGAGGTCAGACTGACATTAATACCCAGTTGTGAACAAAAGCCGTGCCAAACTCTGGAGGTGAATTGTGGCCCTCGATCAGATACTATGTCGTCTTGGAGGCCGTAGAAACGAAATACTTGATTGAACAGTACTTGGGCAGTTTCCCAGGCAGTGGGGAGTTTGGACAAGGGAACCAGACGGCAGGACTTGGAGAACCGGTCAATTATTGTAAGGATGGTGGTGTTCTTGCGAGAGGGTGGTAAATCCGTTATAAAATCCACAGCCAGATGGGACCAGGGGCGTTCGGGTATGGGCAAGGGCTGAAGCAGGCCTGCAGGACGTTGACGTGATGACTTGGTTTGGTTACATACAACACAGTTCTTGTCGAAGGTCATGACTTTCTGCTTCAAGGTGGGCCACCAGAAGCGGTTGCGCACCAACTCACTTGTGGCTTGGATACCTGGATGCCCTGAGCTGGGGCTTTCGTTGATTAAGGTGAGTAATCGGGTGCGCAGAGAGGCTGGCACATAGGTCAATTCGGGTGGGCATTCAGGAGGTGAAGGGTCTTCTTTCTGAGCTTCTTTGATTTCGGCCATAATGTCCCACTGTACAGGAGCGATGATCACGGAGGAGGAGATTATGGGAGATGGTGCAGCTTCCACAAAAGCGTTATCATGTTGGCAGGACAGAGCGTCAGCTTTCCCGTTCTTAGATCCGGGTCTGTAGGTTATCTGGAAGCTGAACCGCGAGAAAAAGAGAGACCATCTAGCCTGACGGGCGTTGAGGCACTTGGCGGTTCTGAGATATTCCAGGTTTTTGTGATCTGTGAGGATGAGAAATAGAATGGCGGAATCCTCTAGCCAGTGCCTCCACTCTTCCAGCGCTGCCTTCATGGCGAGGAGCTCTCTATCCCCAATGTCATAATTACGTTCGGCTTGATTGAGCTTCCTTGAGTAGAATGCACAGGGGTACATTTTGGCTGGTTCCCCATGCCGCTGGGACAAGACGGCACCTATGCCAGAATTAGATGCATCAACTTCCACGATGAATTGGTTTGCTGGGTCTGGATGCCGAAGAATCGGTGCGGATGTGAAACGACTCTTGAGGTTGCGGAAGGCCCTTTCACAGGAAGGAGTCCATGCTAGCTTGTGGGTACCCTTTCGAGTCAAGGCCGTGAGAGGAGCTGCCACCTGACTAAAGCCGCGAATGAACCTCCTGTAGAAATTAGCAAACCCCAAAAACCGTTGTAATTCTTTGACTGTCTGGGGATGAGGCCAATTCAACACCGCTGACACCTTGTGATTGTTCATGGTCACACCCTCGGGCCCGATGATATATCCCAGAAAGGTGACAGTAGACCGATGAAATTCACATTTGTAAAAGTGTAACAAAGAGCTGGTGCTTGATGAGTCTCTGGAGTACAGATCGAACATGCTTGACGTGGTCGGGGAGATTCTCAGAGTAAATCAGAATGTCATCAATATATACAATCACGTATAGGTTCAACATGTCCCAGAAGATATCGTTGATTAGGGCCTGGAAAACGGAGGGGCTATTAGATAATCCGAAGGGCATAACCAAATACTCGTAATGTCCTGTGGTGGTGGAAAAGGCCGTCTTCCACTCGTCCCCAGCCCTTATGCGAATGAGATTATAAGCGCACCTCAAGTCCAATTTCGGGAAAATACGGGCTGAGCGAAGTTGTTCTAATGCTGATGGGACAAGTGGCAAGGGATATCTGTACTTGATGGTAAAGGCTCTGTAATCAATACAGGGTCGGAGAGAACCATCCTTCTTCTTGACAAAGAAAAAGCCAGCCGAAGCTGGCGAGGTTGATGGCCGAATGAACCTCTTGAGTCTCGGGCTGGGATAAGGGGTATACTCGTCCTCGGGGAGGTGAAGCACCGGGCGTGAGTTCGATGGCGCAGTCCGTGTTGCAGTGTGGTGGTAGTTGTGAAGCTTTGGTCTTACTGAAGGCCACGTGCAGATTCTGATAGGGCTCAGGCAGGCCCTCCAGAGGTGAGGATTCGGTAATGGTGACCGAGGGAGTGAACATATCTCGTTGAGGGTATCTCAGGCATCGTTGTTGACATGAGGGTGACCACTGAGAAATTTCTTGTTCCTTCCATGAGATCTTGGGGTCATGAAGGGTCAGCCACTGGTGCCCGAGGATGATGGGGTGATGAGGTGATTGAGTGATGTGGAATTGTATAGTCTCTGCGTGAAGTGAACTGGTGATCAAGATCAAGTTTCTCCGTGATGTGGTGGATCTTCCCGACGCCTAGTGGTCGTCCGTCGAGGCCTGCCACTGCCATGGGGGGTGTGCATGAAACAAGAGAGATGTGGTGGAGATTAGCAAAACTCTGATCCATGAAGTTACCAGCTGCTCCAGAATCAATAAACGCCCTAAAATTGATGTGTCGACTCTCTATCACAATACACACATCCAGAATTAATGAAGAAGTCGAGGAAAAGGAGCTTACCCGGGAAGAAGTGGAGCATGGAGGTCTTGAAGGGCACTGTGCGTGCATGTGTCCAGACAGACCACAGTAAAGGCATAAGCGGTTCCTCATGCGTCTCTCTCGCTCCTCCTCTGAGAGCCTGGTGAATCCGATTTGCATGGGTTCGTCAGGTGAGGCACTGGCTCCAGCGAATGGGAGAGTGGTCAATCGGCGCCCTCTGTGGGACCAGAGCAGGCTGTCTACCTTGATGGCCATCTCCATGTACTCCTCCAGAGATTTATTTTGGTCCCTGCAGGCCAGTTCAGTCTGGAGTTCAGTTCTGAGACCGCGGCAAAACAAGGCTTTTAGTGGTTTCACCTCCCAGCCCGCCTGTGCCGTTAATGTGCGAAACAGCAAAGCATAGTCCGCTGCGGAGGATGACCCTTGCCGAAGCATCAACAGCTCCTTCTCCGCCTCCTTTCCGTCCTCAGCATGGTCGAAAAGCTCTTTAAACTTTTGTAAGAAATGCTGATATGAGGGAAAGGACATCTGCTGACCGTCCCACAGTGCTGTCGCCCATCTGAGGGCTTTGCCCGTGAGTAAAGAGCACACAAAGGAAACTGTCATCGTTTCCAAAGTGTAGGGGTTGCTGGTTGAAATAAATGGCACATTGCAAGAGAAAACCTTTACACTTGCCTGCAGAGCCGTCAAATTTCTTGGGAAGAGCCATCCGGACCGGGTTGCACAGTGCCGCGGGCGCAGCAGGCGGTGGTGGTGGCGGAACTGCCGCTGAAGGACTGGATTGAGTGTTCAATTGAGTCATGGCAGTAGTAAGGTTTTGAACTGACTGTACCAGATTCTCTGTCATCCCGGTAAGATTGTCCAGCTGTGAGTAATGTACTGCAAGCATCGAGGCCTGACGTGATACTTCGGACACCACGCTGTGCAAAGCCGCTGGATCCTGTGTTGGCGAAGTCTTCTGTGACGGAGACTCAGAGACATGCGGATCCATAAGCAAGGCTTTATTGGGAAATCCAGACAAACAGATAATCCAATCAACGGCAAACAGGTATATTAGAGATAATCCAAAGTAACGGTCACAAGGCAGGCAATAGTTCAGTAGGCAGGCGGCGAGAATCGTCAACCGTACAAACAGTCCAGGGTCATACACGGAAAGGCAATCACAAGGATAAACGCTCAGAATTACCGACATAGGCCAAATAAGACTTCACAAAGAGTAAGACAAAGTCCACGCCTTATAAAGGCCGAGTAATCAATGGCAAATCGACAACACCTGCAGCGGAACTCGCCAAGGTGCGTGGGTCTAAACAGTCCGGGTAGGAACTAAAATTCGGGTGAAGGTTCCCGCTGCTGTCGTTCGGAGAGGGCCACAGAGGCGTTGTCTGTGACAGTTTATTTGCTCTGTTTGGAAGATAACTGAGTCTTTACACCTACTTTGTAATAGATATGATTATTAATCAAGAACAAGGCATTTCTAGCTGTATTTATAAACTGCTTACTAATGACTATTAATGTTAGAACAATGCTTTATAAAGGATGAACTGACTATTTACTAATGCTTAACTAATGATTCATAGCGTATAGTTATTATAAAGTGTTACCAGGTTAGGTCTAGTTAATGTCTAGAAGTGGTCGCGCATGTACAGTCTCAGAGAAATTCACTCAAATATAATGTCCTCATGAGACTCTTAAGAGCTTCACATTATTTATTCATGTTTACCACTTTCTTTCTTTAAAAATGTCAAACAGACCATTTATATTCTACATGTTTCTATGGTTTCTATATTGATCCTATATTATTTTACATTGATAACATGAGGACATATAATTACTAATTGCTAGTTTTCTCAAATGCTCCTGTCACGAATGGAGGAAGTGAAATGTTCGAGTTCAAATGCAGAAAAGGGTTTATTCAGGCTCAGGGTCAAAAACGGACAATATCCAACACCGGCAGACAGAAACCACGTAGGCAGAGACAAAGAGTAAACGTAATCCGAAGCTAAGGTCAAATACCAGATAATCAGAGTCCGAGATAGAAAGCAAGGCGAAGGTCCGTGGAGAAGCAGAAGTCGTCAATGAGTAAATCCAAACAGTGAAACAAACAAAATACAGGAACATGAATGACAGGAAAAAACCGGGTTGACAGTGTAAATG
Source organism: Enteromius argenteus (assembly GCA_032357425.1). Taxonomy (NCBI): domain Eukaryota; kingdom Metazoa; phylum Chordata; class Actinopteri; order Cypriniformes; family Cyprinidae; genus Enteromius; species Enteromius argenteus. Next base: position 2,121 of record JAUCMR010021772.1, on the reverse strand, counting down.
AACCGTGACTAGACAGACAAACAAACCGGTATTTATACTGGTGGTACTGATTGAATGATTGACCCTAACTAGCAACAGCTGTGGAGGAGAGGAGCATTCTGGGAAATGGAGTCCAGGTATGAAAACAGACACAAAAACAGTTCATAGAGAGCTGGAGTGCCATGAACAGTCTTTAGCTGGCAGCTCCAGCTGGGCGTGACATAGCCCTCCCCTTAAGGAGCGGCTTCCAGATGCTCCTTAAGCTGAAAATGGCGGAACGACCACCAGGGAGGACCGGGCAGCGGAAACGCCCACCTTCCTTGAAGAATATGCCCACCAGGGCCGACCAGACAGTTCTAGTACCCTCCAGGGTGGTGCAGATGGCGGGGAAGCCTACCTAGCCGGAGGTGACGCCCACCAGGGCGGAGCAGATGGCGGAGAGTCCCACCGGGGCGGAGCAGACGGCGGAGAGGCCCACCGGGGCGGAGCAGGCGGCGGAGACCTCCTCCTTAGCATACCGGGCAGGGAAGATGCCTTCCAGGGTGGATCGGGTGGCGGGAACGCCCACCTGGGCGAAACAGATAGCGAGACCATCTTCCAGGGTGGAGCGGAGTGTGGCAGAGCCCCTCTGGTTCGACCAGTCAATGAAAACGCCCTCCAAGACCGAACAGCCTGAGTTTGCGCCCTTCTAGGCTGACTAAATAGTGATCACGCCCTCCGAGACCAGACCGACAAGGAATGCGCCCTCCGAGACCAGACAGACAATGAATGCGCCCTCCAAAACCAGACAGACAATGAATGTGCCCTCTTGAGCTGAACCGACAGTGGTGGTCCCCCTCTTGGCCTACTGGAACGCGACTCAGAAGCCTCCAGGGTTTGAGCAGCCAACAATGGGGTCTCTGGAGACTCTACAGCTGATGCCGACATCTCCAGAGGAGGTGCAGCCATTGGCGGACCCGGTGGAATCCCTGAGACATACACAGGCTCAGGCGGTCTGGGCCATGGGACCTCACTGTCATCACTAAGTTCAAGTGATTATGAACCTGGATCACAGACCTGGTCTGGGGGATCCGGCCACCAAGGGTCCAGATCACAAACCGGGTCTGGCGGATCCAGCAACACTGGTTCCGGATCGCAGATAGCGTCTGGCAGACCCGGCCACACTGGTTCTGGATCACAGACCGGGTCTGGCGGATCCGGCCACCATAGTTCCGGATCGCAGATAGCGTCTGGCAAACCCGGCCACATAGTTTCCGGATCGCAGATAGCATCTGGGGGATCCGGCCATCATGAGTCCGGGTCACAGACCTCTGCTAGCTCGACAGGCTGAGAAACCGGGACTGACTGGACTTGACACGGCTCCTCGTACTGTGATTCGGGAGTGGGACCCGTTATTTGCGGCCAGGGCTTCTCCCCTGTCTGCGCCACCTTGGAGGGCGTTTCCCCCGTCTGTTCCGCCCAAGTGGACTTCTCCGCCGTCGGCCCTGCCCTGGCAGGCGTTCCCTCTGGCTCCTAAGTCAGGAGCGTCTGGAAGCCGCTCCTTAGAGGGGGGGCTATGTTATGATCAGCTGGATGTGTCAGCCCAGCTCTCCGGCTGGCACTCCAGCATCAGGCTATATATATGTGTTTACGTCTGTTTTCATTCATGGACTCTCAGCAATGAACTCATGTCTCTGCCCACTCGTTTGTCGTCTTGGTGTTTGATTGTTTGCTCCACCCCTTGACCTACTTTCATCTGTATAAAACCCCCCGGTGTTTGAGTGTTGTTCACGGATCATTGTTTCATGTTTACCGTCAACCCTGCCCTGTTCTTGTTTTCATTGTGTTCTGTTATTTGGATTTTATCGTTGCTGAACTTCTGCCCGTATCTGATCTCCTCTCTGTCTTGCCCCACGGACTGATTCACGGTATTTCGGACTCTCGCTTTGTTTATCGTTTATTCTATGACCTTTGCCTTGTTTGACTCTGTTTGCCGGTACTCGATCTCTGCTTGTCCTGACCCTGAGCTTTCATTAAACCTACTTGCATATGAACTTGCACGCCTCACTCCCCGTCATTTGTAACAGCTCCTCTCTTGGTTTGTTTGTTCATATATTATAAGTGTCCATGATTTTTCTGCTGTATTAACAACATTTATTAATG
>JAUCMR010021771.1:0-10092 GCA_032357425.1 Enteromius argenteus | reverse complement strand
GTGTGCTATTTAATATATACATAATAAATAATCACAGTACAAACACATATATTATGTAAAGAAACAGTTAGCCAATTTGCATTATCATTTAATAAGTGTGAATGAAAGCTTGCTAAGGCTAATCATATGTCATAATATTGATTTTGTACCAATTCTGAACATGTCCCCAAACCAAAACACCAACTAAACGGTCTGAACTCTGGCATCAAACTGACTCGAATCCACACCAGATGCTCTGGCATGAAACTGCCCCGGGGAGAGAAACCCCTGGACCAGTATGGGTGGTACAGTGCAGACAGGTGAAGAGCTTAAATAATTGGTTCAGACTCTGCATGAGGAGATTCCCACTTGCAGCTGATGTGCTAGCAGGGGCCAATTAGGTTAACAAGCTGACAAAACATCATGAGTCTGAGCAATGCTTCAAACTAGCGATCTGTTCAATGATTGTGATCCAGACACCCAACTGGCCAAGGGGCTTTGGGTCAGCAGTCTGAAGTTAATGTCTTTCAAAAGTGGAGAGGAAGAAGAAACCCAGGTGGTCCAATTACATTTCTGGGTCATAGAGAGTGATAAAACCCATCTCTCAGAGAAGCAAAAGCATCTGTTTTAGATATTTTTAGTGAGATTTTTCTTTCAACCTTAATTCTGGAGAAAGAAAGCACTGTGCTTCAGCTTGTTTTCTCTTGTTCTCGGGTGTAGGTCATTCAGACCATCAGGGCAACAGACAAGGACAACTTCGCCAATGGTCGGTTCACTTTCGCTCTACCAGAAGACCTTCCAGTGAATCCAAACTTCACTCTGAAGGACAATGAAGGTAAAAAAAAAACACAAAAAAACCCACACAATAACAAAAGCACACTTCCGCAGGATTTGTTTTAGCTAGGTAATACATCTAATTAGAAATAGTTTGACATGTTAAGCCCGTATTTTAGGAGTTAGTTACAAAAACAAATTCCATATTCAGTACTTAAGTTGTACACAGGCTCTCATGAAATTCAAATAAGATCTGACTGATCTAAAGGGGCTCTCCGATGGCATCCCAGTAATGGAATCTTTCTAATGTTTTCCAACTGATTTCCTGATGTTTGCTCAGGGCAAACCCTCAGTGCCTCTCCACAAACATATTTAGTACCACATGTTGTCACACAGATCACCCTCATTTCCAGCCTTCCCCTCCTCTTCTTGCTCTTTTTTTTAATATCGTTGCAAGGCCAACCGAGCTGTTTCCTTGGAAACCAGGTCTGTGTTTATGTTAGCTCAAGGCTCCCTGGTGGAGACGGCTGGACTGTAATGATTTCCTTCTAATGCCGGACCGCTGCTTCTGTGAATCAGGGCTGCAGGTGGACCGGACGGAGTTTAACAGGGCAATCAGGGAGATAACAGGCAGATGCTTAAAGCCCAGATTTCAGAAGAGCCAGTGCTTCAGAGCTTTATTTGACTTTGTATCCTAGCCAAGGTCCCTTCAGACTGCCTCATCCTTAAATAGTATCCCAACGGATGGACCATTACGCACCGTTTTACACGTTGGGGGTTGGAGCGCTCTGTTGTGTTTGCTGTGATTAGGTGGGTGTGTAGGGCTGTCATCCTTCATCATGTAGACGTTTCTCTTCTGGCGCCAAAGTCATTATGCCAGCGTCCACACGACCAGAGCCCTTGCCAGGTTGAGGCAGAAAAAATATGATGGACATTCCCTAAGGAGGTGCACTTACTTCCCCCTGGGAAATGGCAGTGGGTTCAATTGAATAATAATCATCTTGACTGTTATCTTCTTTGAAGTATTTCATATTCTAAATCCAGGAAAGTGTTTTTAATGAAACTCTCCGATGAATGGGTGAGGGAATGCTTTGTTCGCCACATCTGCAAAGATAGCCTACGTCAAGTTTGACAACTTGCCACAGTTTTTGGCAAGAGTGTTTGTGTTTGTGTCATCGGAGATGTGGGACGCATTACATCGAGAGGGTCCCTCCTGGGCCAATTCACTGCAATTCTCTCTCAGGCCATTTATCTCCCGCCATTTAAACACTCACATTAAGTTATAACAGCTAGAACGATCAGGACTCATGCCAGAACTGCAGTATTGGCAGTATTTGTTGTTGTTGCTATTTCCTGTTTATTTATTTATATATCTGTATATTTATTGCACGACGCATCTCACAGTGAAGATTAATTATCTGCAGTACATGCATGGTTCGCTCTCATGTTTTTTCACAGGGAAAGTGTTTACGAATCACTGCTACTTAAATCAAAGCGCAACTGTGAATTTCCCATCCATGTGTAATTACAGACTACGTTTTCTGCGTTGTTTGTGAAGACTCGCTAATGATCATTCCACCCTCTGTCGTTTCATGTTCATGTTTTTTAATAGTGTTTGGACAGATTAAATGGAGTCTACCTGCAGGCCATTTTATAAAACCCCCACAGCATGAAATCAAACACAAACGTGCTAAACCTAGGGGTCACTACATGAAGGGGGCTGATGTATGTGTAAATATTTCAGAGATGCTAATTTGGCTAGTGTTAACCTTAACCCTGAGTTAAGAAAATTTTCCTTCCTGTAGTATCTAATACATGCACAATAGATGCTGGTTCTGCATGCATTAGACCCCTGGAGAGAAAGAGCCGTGCCTCTTTCGCACTGCTGTAGACTTGGGTATATGGACATTATGGGCCCATGAGAGAACAACATCAAATATTTCTAGCAATCACAGGAATATAGTATACATTTGTGGCTTTTCATTCATAGAATCAAAGTATATCATTACCCTTTATAAATGAAATCATTAATACTAGTCATTAGTTCGTTCTTTTTCTCCCTAGCAGTTAAATAACTGTTTACTCCTTCATTTTTGTATTCAGTCTGTATATAGCTTTACTTACCTATATAACCTAAAGTTATTGTTATTTTTTTTTTTTTTTTAAATTAGACATTAATAGTTTTTCAGTACCATATCATAATAAAGACTGTTTATCAGCCAATATTAATAATATATAATGTTTATCAGCTAATATTAGAGGTGATTTTTTTTTTTCACAAATTCATCTATATTGGTTGTATTGTATACTAATTATGCATGCTCAGTTGTCCTATATTTACATTACCTTTGTAGAGAGCAAAGGATGAGGAAGTTAAGAATGCCACGTTTATTTGACAAAACAAAAATTAACCAAACAAAAGGCAGCGACGACAACAAAACCAGTTTCACAGACACACACGTAACGTCACATTAACACCAGATACCAAACTCAAAAAACATGGGCTTTAAATACACAGAAACTGATAATCAAAGTGAAGGCAGCTGGAAAGACACAGGTGGACAGAATCAACTAATGAGAACATGATAATAGGAAATACCAAATAAGGACAAGACAGGACTAAACCAAAAATATACAGACAGGGGGAAAAAACAAGACCAGACCGACATGGAATGTGACATAATGCCCCCCTCCCGAAAAGGCACACCTGCGCTGTGGGCAACATCACAAGAAGACAAAAAAAGACAATATCACCGGGGAGGGAGGGAGGGGTGGGCGCCCTGGAGGCAGGACAAGAGGCAGACACATGGATCGCCTCCAGGGTGGATCAAAAGCCCTAGCAGGCCCTGGCAGAATTAGGGTCTCTGAAGGTCCTGAATCAGGGGCCTTGGCAGGCCACAGCGGATCAAGCACTAGCTGTGGCAACTTTACAACAGTCCAAATCCAAACCCCTGTCCCACCCACCCTTTCCAGGACCCACACCTTAATGCCCCCCCCCAAAATTTTCTTGGGGAAGCTCCCCGGGGGGTGGTGGATCTAGTAGAAGCACTGGAGGGCGCTCAGGAGGTGCAGGGTCTGGAGGGTGCTCAGGAGGTGCAGGATCGACTCTGGAGGGCGCACTGGGGGCGCGGCCGACTCTGGCTGGGGCTCCGGCAGCGGCAGCTTGGCCGACTCTGGCTGGGGCTCCGGCAGCGGCAGTGTGGCAGACTCTGGCTGGGGCTCTGGCAGCGTGGGAGCACTAGATGGCGCTGGTGGATCGGGCCACCACGGTAGGTCCTCCTCCACCATTAAGACTGGTGAGTCGGGCCACGGCGGCAGATCTTCCTCCACCATAGGCTCCGCGTTACGGAGGGCGATGGAATCGGACCAGAGTCCGTGAAGATGTGCGCATTCCTTACCGGGGGCGTGAATGCCATCTTCAAAATTATCTGGTGTTCTGTAACGAGCGGCGGTCCGTTGCGGTGATGCGTGCAGCCGAGCCTCTCAACGAGGGCAGAGAGCAAAGGACGAGGAAGTTAAAAATGCCACGTTTATTTAACAAAACAAGAATTCACAAAACAAAAGGCTGACGAGGCAGCGACGACAACAAAACCAGTTTCACAGACACACACGTAACGTCACATTAACACCAGATCCCAAACTCAAAAAACATGGGCTTTAAATACACAGAAACTGATAATCAAAGGGAAGGCAGCTGGAAAGACACAGGTGGACAGAATCAACTAATGAGAACATAATAACAGGAAATACCAAATAAGGACAAGGGGGAAAAAACAAGACCAGACCGACATGGAATGTGACACATACATACATACATACATACAGTCCTCTTTTTCTTTTAAAATACTGTTTCAATCTCACTGAAATAAGCTGCTGAAAGGGACAAGATGAAAAAAAAAAAAAAAGCCTGAACAAAAATTCTTACTTCTTCAAAGAGGTAATGGGCTCTGGCGTTAATAAAACCCATCAATCATTTGCATTTAGCACTGCTCATGTTTTGTGTGTTTCAAGAGCTACCATCTGGGTCACGGTGCCTGCAGCAATATTCATTGTTTTTGCAGCAGAATTTGTGCTGGTGCTAATTGAAACTTGAACAAACAGACATGTTTTGTTTCTGTTAGACGGATAGGGTCTCTGTCTCTCAGTTTCTGTCCTTTTAATCAAAACCGAGAATAGAGTAAAGGGTATTACTGAGCCTTTTGAGATATGTTATGAAAGCACAGAGTGCTCTCAAAAAGATAAACAGGTGTTATGAATCCCAGGCTATGAAATGTTTACAAAACAAGATGCATAGACTGGGATTATGAAACAAAGAAAATAAAAATGTTGGTGTGTCATGGATTGATTAATTAATGATGAGGTGCGTTCAGTCAGAGAGAGGAGAAAAAACACCAAAAGCTGCTAAAGTATTATTATTATTATTATTGTTATTATTATCAACTTAAAGGCATATTTTAACCAATCAGTGTTCTCTATTATACAGTCTATCATTTATTATTTACAACATATCTTCATTTGTTACCTGTTACATGTTTGCTGCTTCATGAATAGTTTACTGCAAAGCCCAGATTGATTTATTAATTGGTTGTTTTTTATTTCTTTATTTATTTATTCAGTATTTTTAATAGACAAGAATTTGGGAGATAAAATGAAATCTCTCTCTCTCTCCCTCTTTTAAATATGGCCTTGCTGTATATATCATATACACCACATATTGACAAAAATATTGAGACACCTGACCATCACACCAACATGGACATTAGATTCTAGGTACATATTAAGAGTTTATTTGCAAAAACCGAAAAAGCCATTATTGCCCGTTCCAAGGCATCAACATTTTTGTGACCTTGTTGTCTTTGAATAGAAGCCGATAAGTCAATTTTAGCCAATGAGCACGCTGTATTCAGCTCAGGTGACAAGGCTACTTTCACAGTGAAAAGATGTGCTCGCTAAAATGAGTTAGTGATCAAGAATGGATTATTTCGATTAACTTGATGAACCTGTGATATCTTCTTCAGGGCGTAAGGGAAAATAAAGACTACAACTTTTTTAAGGAACCTTGCAAAACCAGCGCACATGAGGGAAAAGATATGTGTATTACATTACATTCAGTCTATGATCACAAAAATAACAGGCATCTGCAGTGTCATCTGACGAGATTACAAAGATTTAAAGTGATTTCTGAAAATAAAATAAAATACAATAAATAATAATAAAGTAAATAAATAAATAAATACATATTATTATTTATTTTTTATTGAACTCTTCCTAGACATTATTAGGAGTTAGTCCCTCCTTCCCAGATATAACAGCTTCCATTCTTCTGTTTTCTCTTTTTTGCTTTATTTCAGTTGTATTTTCCTCATTCATCCAGCAGAGCATTTGTGAGGTCAGCCACTAATGTTGGACAAGAAGGCCTGGCTTGCAATTTTTTTCCAGTCTGTCCCAAATCTGATGGAAGGGTGAAGGTCAGGGCTCTGTGTGGGCCAGTCCAAAACAGTCTCACGACCAATTCATACGTATTCGTACGAGGTGGCAAGTTTGTGCTAATTTGTACTAATTCGTATGACCTCACTCGTACGATTTGTCTAAAACCCCATGACAGGTAGGTTTAGGGGCGGGGTTAGGTTTATGTTATTCGTACAAATTAATAGGAATTGGCAACTCGGAAAATACGTACGATTTAGAAGAAATTGTATGCATTCGTACAAGTGAGGTCGTACAAATTTGTACAATTTAGCCACCTTGTAAATTATGTATGAATTGCCGTGAGATCAGGTTGGCCAGTCAGGTTCTTCCACACCAAACCCTTCCAAGCATATCTTTATAGACCTTGCTTTGTGAACTGAGGCACAGTCATACCCATTCCATTCCAGTCTTAAAAGTCTGAAATTGTGTAAACTGATTGTGTTGCCTAGTTTCAAAAAGCAATTACTAATGCCATCATTATATTGGTGTGCCATCATCAATATGTGTCAGCTTAGCTAACTTTTTTCTTTTACTGTATTTGAATACTAAGTATTTCAAAAGGGCACCTTGACTCAATGGCCCCTGGAGTCATTGAGTCATTGGGTTTCTGTTAGTGGTCAGCTCCTGCTGTCTTTTGACAGCATTATGCATTACTTAAAGTGTCCGGAAAGACAAACTCTTCTCCGGTTGCAGATTCTAAGCTGTTACATTTCTCGAGGCAATTTCTTACCTCCGTCCCACCAGCCACTAAAATGTGCCTCTGTATGTTTTGTTTGTTTTCTGAAACTAACAACCAGAAAGCTAATTACTTTTATAATAAGCTTTATGATTAAAGTGAACTGTTTCATGAATAATGTGTGATTGACAAAAGGGGAGTGGTGCTTTGTCCTTTAATGCAGGACTAAAATTAGCTGTCATTCGTTTTCCATCCAAATGACAGTGACCTTTAACAAAAGAGCCATTCAGAATGATTCCTCTGAGACGGTGATGTCCGGAAATAGATTGGACTGGGGAAAAATGAGGAAGTGAGATGAAAAGATAAAGTGAGATTATGTGATGTGAAATAGAAGCAAGCAGGGACAAAATCTGAATGAGAGATGAAGTTTGAATGTCTGAAAGTTTTCATTAGTGGGACTGCAAAAAGATAAACTGTTTTAAAAACAGTGCAACAAGCAAATTTTTTCTAACGATTAGCAGTGTAGTGCAGATGCTTTATTAGTGGAGACTAACGAGAATACTGCCTTGCGACATATCATGATTTGTGCCCACAGCCTAATAGGCATAGTGAGTTAAAAGTGTTAAAGTTTAGTTTCAACCATGAACACTCTTAAAAATAAAGACTCTTCATTCTCTATTGGCATCTATAGTTCCACAAAGAATCTTTCCATAGCACAAAGTGTTCTTTAGAGTTTAACAAAGTTTTTTTTAGATTGAAAAAAAAGTTCTACACACAAAATGAATAAATTTATGCTTCGTTTAAAGCTTTATTGTGGCTTTATTGATGTTGTAAACTTGCTCAGTAGCGCACCCGGTACAGCATTGCAATTGTGATGCAGAGCAGAGAGTCACTCCACAAAATAAAGTGAAGCTTTGTTGAAAGATTCTAAAAGCAAATGTATTTAAAAAACAAACAAACGAAAACAAACTGTCTTTATTAAACCATTTGCATTTGAATCCGAACGACTGCTCGTCTCCTGATCGTTACAGAATGATCTGTCAACTAGGGTTCAGCAATGGTTTTGATCGACGCAACACTAGAGACTTTTCTTCGCCTCGTAGGCAGGATTATAATCGGATTCCTGTTTCAGCGTTGCATTCACTGTATCAGCACGGGCGACACATTGAGAGGTATGTTTCGGATTTTATCTCTGTGTCGCATCGAGTTAACACCACAGAGGAGAATATAAAGACATGCTTTTTATCTGGGCTGGACCGGGAACTGTTATTTGATTTGCCTGATGAGAACCCAGATTGGACATTAGTGGAGTTAATAGACTCAGTGCTCTTGTTTTGTGGCTCCTCTTTCACCGTGGGAGAGGTGGAGGAGGACGTTCGCGTTCACGACAGTGGATCTACGAGTCACCGCGCCGCGAACGTAACGCCGAACCCATAGCTCGGCTCCCGCGTAGGATGGCGTAGGATGGTTACCGCACCTGAACCCGTGCACAAAATGGCCGTCGATCACGAGAGGACCCACACCACACCCGAGCCTGCGCAGGAAATGGCTGTTCCCGAGCGCCCGCACAAGATGGCCGTCACCCCTGAGTTAGTGCCTATGTCTTCCACCACCACGAGCGTCTCCCAAGTGCTCCCGAGCGTCATAGATGGTGCTCCTAAGGACAACAAGGCTGCCTCTAGGTATGGCGGATTTATGTCTAATTTGTCGGACCCACCGTTGAAATCTGTAAAGGCCGCTGGTGTTATCTTGGCTTCCACAAGGACCATTGTAGAGACTGTTCCCCTATCCGCTGTGCTTCCAGTTGTGGCTGTTGCCATTTGAAGTGTGTGGGCTGTTCACTGCTCCCCAGAGTCCCTCAAAGACATGACGTAGCCCTGGCCCTAGAACTCCGGGTTTGTTCGCACCCCTGAACTCCTCACAGACTATGATTTGCCATGGCCAGATCCGCCTGAGTTCACTGAGGATCCACCTGAGTTCGTCCCCCTGCCTCAGCTCTGTCCGGACCCAGCGACGGAGCATTCCCCAGCGGCTACACGATTTTCAGAGATGTCGACCCAGGTCGTGGACTCTCTGGGGTCCCCGCTGGTGGCTGCACAGCCCTACGCCCTACTCCGGACCAGCCGTGAAGGTTGCTGAACTGTTGCTCTGTCCTGAACCTGCCCCAGGAGCCATCGAAAGCACCTTTGAACCTGACCTGGCTGCCGGGACCACTCACCCCGAACCAGTTTCAGGTACGAACTCGGCCGTAAAGGCCTATAATAACCTGTCTGTGCTCCTTTGTGCAGTTTCGCTGTCTGTTCGGCCCAGGAGGGCGCCGTCACTGACTGGCGAGCCCAGGTGGGCTTCTCCGCCGCCTGCTCCGCCCCAGAGGGCTTCTCCGCCGTCTGATCCACCCAAGTGGACTTCTCCGCCGTTAGCTCCGCCCTGGAGAGCCTTAGAACTGTCTGATCGGCTCAGGAGAGCATTCTCACTGCCTGGTGGTCCCAGATGGACTTCTCCACCATTTGCCCCGCTCTGGAGGACGTCTCCTCCGCCTGTTCCGCCCAGGTGGACTTCTCCGCCGTTTGCCCCGCCCTGGAGGTCATTCCTGCCGGCTCCTAAGTCTTTGAGGGGGGGCTATGTCACGATCAGCTGGATGTGCCAGCCCAGTTCAGGAGATTTACGCTTTTGTCTCACCCCTCGGATTGTGTTTGCTACTGTTACTGACCTACGCTACGCCACCTGGATTATTTTTCTGTCTATGCCTCCGCTAACCCTGCTGTATTAATTATCGACCTTGCCTGTCTCACTCTGCCTTTATTAAACCATTTGCATTTGAATCCGAACGACTCCTCGTCTCCTGATCGTTACACAAACAAACATTTGCATGTTGTCTAAGAAGTGCAGTGTAATGTACCCAGAGCAATGCATTTTAGATTTTGAAGAAATATAGCAACAGTGACATATTTCCATTTAACTTGGGTTGCAAAGTTATAATTATTAAAACTAATTCCTTAAAAGTTGGTTCTTCAGAATGTTTTTATATTTTTTTTCTACACTCTCAGAAATAAAGGTACTGTCATGCTCAGCTGGAGTTGCCAGGCGGACTAAGATGGCACTCCATCGTTAGACTTCGTCCATGTGCTTTTTGTATGTTTTCCCTTGGACTGTCACCTGTTAATCATATTCTCCACCCACCTCATGTGTTCCCA
>JAUCMR010021770.1:0-10094 GCA_032357425.1 Enteromius argenteus | reverse complement strand
AAAATATAAAGTAATATTATATATATATATATATATATATATATATATATATATATATACATACATAGATAGTAATGTTTGTTATATATACAACATATACTTAAGCTACCATATCCATTATAATGGATACAAAATTACAGTAACATGATCGCACAAATCTACAAAATAACCTGAGGCTGACAATCAACTTTTCTGAATGTTAAATTCCTTCTTTCACTGTCAATTTGTTGGGGGGAAAAAAAAAACCAAAAAAAAAAAAAACCCAGCAACTTTATAACAATATTGCATTCAGAGTTTCAGGCCCTTTCCATGGAAATTGCCATATTTGCATGCAGTCATATACAAAACACCAGCGGATTAATTTGCTACATAGCCACATTATTTGAAAGATCTTATTTGACTAACAAGTAACCATAGGACATCTGATTCTGGTAGGACGACAAATGGAATACATGACGTAAACCCATGGAAATATGTACCTTTAAAATATCCATGAACCGTAGTTACGGAAATTTACCAAAAGGCCACTGGAGAGCGAATGAGAGAACTGATCGCAACAAAAAGTCAAAAGGGAGAGGAGCAGGGAAGCCTAGGGAGTGAGCTTTGACATGTTTCATCCTCTTGAGTCTTTGCGAATCATGGAAACTTTTGAAAATAGTTTCTTATTCCTCTCAGGCGGCTGTACCTTGGCCCAGATGCTCACAGTGATGACACAAACAGTGTCAGGTGAGACCAAAAATGTCACTACAGCCACGTCACTGTTGTTTGTCACCAAAAATACGGACCGATTAAAGCAGGTGGAAATCAAAGCATGCGTATTTAAGGAAAAAATAAACAAACAAACAAAAAAAACAGGATATGGAGCCGTGAAGTCAGCAAATATGATTCAGAGAAATGTTTTGAGCTGAGGTCTCGGGGGTAAACTGCATCTCATGGGTTGGAATAACCAGTGAATCGGACGCACCTGTTGATGAACTCTTCGTAACAAGAATAGATGGCAGCCAGGCACACCGCCACGAGATTGGGGAGAACCCGAGGATGAGGGCACTGTCCGGTGGGACCGTGCATGCTGAAATAACACGTAAGAAAAGGTCAGGTTAGCACAGCTTCTGCGTCCAAATGCACACAAGAGTGACAGCTAAAAGAAAACAAAGCTGTAACAGGAAGTAAGCGAAGGGCTTGGTCCTAAACAGACCATTAAAATGACACAGTCTGATAGATAAAAGGATGTTACAGTTTGTGTACATATGAGGGCCTGTTCTTTGTACGTAAGTGAGGTGGAGCCAGGATGAGGTAACATTGTGTCCTAACCAAGCGCGATAAAATGAGATTCCAAGCTTTTATCGCTCGCTGCGGTGTTTTCAATATTACATAGTTTCTCTCACACAAGGAAAGTAATGTGTGTCTGTACAAGAAAAAAAAAGAATTCACTCACCTGTGAATGAACTTCTTGACCACTTCCATGCCAGCGTTAAGCTCATTCAGAGCCAAAATATACTCCTGAGTAAAGAGACGGAGTCTGGGACATTTCCCAAAGTCCTGTAATGAGAAGAAAATACCAGGAGACTCAGTAAATGAGGGTGCGGTGACGTGTGAATTCAAAAGCATGTCGGATGTAGTGCGCAGACCCACCATGTTGTGTTTGAGGATTCTCTGAACCACAGGAGTGAACACTTCAATCACCACCATCGACCGAGGACGCTCCCTACAGTGCTGTGTAGAGGAACACAAAAACCAATATCGATAAATACATGTATTAATCATCAAAATCATTATATAAAGTGGGTACGGAAAGTACTCAGGCCCCTTTAAATTTTTCACTCTTTGTTATATTGCAGCCATTTGCTAAAATCAAGTCAATCAAAGTTCTTTTTTTTCTCATTAATGTACACACAGCACCCCATATTGACAGAAAAACACAGAATTGGTTCAGAAACACAAGCCAAAATATTTGGAACAATTAAAAAAAATAAAAATAAAAGTTTAGAATACTGAACTCAATTGTTCCCCTGAAGAATAGCCAGAATTTGTTATATTTACCTTGCAGAAGAATTCACACAGGTCAGGGGGAGGGTGGTTATTCTCCAGCAGGGGTGCGATGGCCTACAGACAGATTCAAAGCATTAGTCACTTGCCCACAGACACGTAGAGTCTTGTTGCTTTTCATCTACATTTTACAGAAGTGCACATACGTCTGTGCCTGTCCTGTTTCTATGGCAGTCCACTACATTTTCAAGTCAATTTTATTCTAGAGCGTGTTTCACTGAGCCTTAAGACACATTACGTAACTGCCTTTGTTAGCAGTAGTGTTTAATACATTGTTGTGTGAAGGCTATATGCGTATTTTCTTTGTGTAAAAAAAAAAAAAAAAGCAGCTTACCACAAATAAAGCTCACTTACCACAATGATGTTCTCATGGTCCTGAGCGCTGAGGTTAGTGTTCTGGGAAGGAAATGACAAAAGCATTTGTTGTGAATTCATTGGCCAGGGGTGCCAGAGTTAAGTGACTCAACAACCAACAAGGCTTGCTTTTAAAAATTTGAATGCCCTTCTTGGGAAAGCCGGTGTGACTCAGGGATATAGCCTTTTGACCAAAGGCCAGTGAGAGGTCTGGTTTTAGACCTTTTAAAACCTTCTTTGAATTCAAAAGCTTGGTATATGTGGTGTTCAAAGACATAATCTTCATTTGCAAATCAAAGTAGGAATGCAACCAATCTTTCCCTGTGTGGAAAAGGAGATGCCATGTAAATTGTTCTGTAGCGATGCCATGTCAAAAAAAAGAAAAAGAAAAAAAAAGACCACAGCAACACAGACAACCACAGGTAACTCTTAATCTGAATACAGACTCTAAATGAAACGTAACACACCTCAATTCACAAATGACACTCATAACTAGAAATGAATGCAAAATGCTGCTTGAGTTTCAACAAATAAAATTTCAGCTATACTTAAAGAAGTTGGCTGGAAAATAATACATCTGATAAATTTAATGTGCTCACTGAGAAAAGTGACTTATAAAATTCATTCAAGTAAGGAGCCAAGTTTACAGAATATTATTCCTTACATATGGTTAGAGGTACTCAATATAAATATTTTTTTTCTTGTCTATCAGGCAAAATTATATAGAAACTTTATAAATGTATTTATTGCCACTTTTATTAATGAATGCATCCTCACAAAAGAAAAACTCATTAATTACAAAAACATCCCTTTGTGAGGGTAGTGTAACTGTTTCTGTAGAATTTTAGTTAATCAAAAATGTTTATATATTCAATGTAAATATAAATGTGTATATATTTATAAAATTTATATATTAAACCATTTGATAATGTTCATTTTTTGAAAGTCCTAATAAATTAAATTCTGTATAAAGTGAATGGCATTCCTATTTGATCATTTTAATTATAATTTAGTAAACACAAACCAAAACATTTTCAACAAATAAAACTGAGCTGATTAAAAACGAAATAAAAATCTATTCTATTTTAGGAAAACTCATACATTTGACAAATCTGCTTTTTCTCAATGAGCAAAGTGACTCATGAATTAAAAAAAAAAAAAAAAAAAGGAAACGTTTTCTTTGGGTTTCTTTGGGTTGAAGTTGCCCACAGCACGTGTTACGTGCCAAAGTTTTGGGTGGCAACACAAGTATGAGCAATAATAAGTAATACATGCCTTAGCAAGCACTATTAATAAGCTTTACACTCCAGTTGAATTAAATAATTAATAACTAGTCTTCTCACGAAGTAGATGATGTGACGTACCTCAGCAAGCAGGGTGGAGATGATGTGCAGCGGGGCCTGATGAATGGATTCGTCCTGCAGGGGTGAGGTGAGGGCCATGTCCACCAGGGCCCTAATCTCCTTCAGAACCACGTCCCAGCGGCTGGGGTTATTCAGAACCTTGCGGTACTTGTAGATCTTTTTCTGCAGATAAGACAGACAAACCAGATTTCACACACCTGCCTTTTACTAAATGAAGTAAAAAAGAAAGTGGCACATATTTTACCACCATAATGCAGCAGTGGTCACATATGATAACAGCTTTTGAACTGCATTACCTCACCAAATCAACCCAGAAATAAGTTGTGGTGACCAGGCTTGGAGATTCAGGGTTTAAAGTTTTTATTTTCTTCCATTTATTGCCCTTGTGCGTGGATTTTTGTTCAACCACAGGCACATTTCTTAAAACAAAACACTCTTTTCACACTCTAACTCGATAAATCTGTCTACTAGCAACGTCCCATTGTCAAAGTGTCTTTTTTTAAACATCACTGCATCTCAAAATATGGAAACTTACTGACTGGAAACTTGACGCACGAAAAAAAACTGATACTCGGAAATTATATTTACTGTTTCCTCTATACACATCATATCTCGTATTTCATATCAAGCACACTCTTCACTGACAAGGCTGTCTCCTTGGCAGCCAAGTATTACATTTTGATAAATAGTTATTGGTTTGTAATGGAAATTGTAACATTCTCACAATAATACTCAAATAGTTTTTAACCACTTCATTCTTCCTTCCAAAAACGTTTAAATGAGAAAATAACCAATTTGACTACATGTTAACTTGCAAGTGATATTGTATCCTCCATATCTCGCATCTCATATTTCATTTCAAGCATGACCTTCAGAGACATGGCTGTCTAGTTGGCAACCAAGTACTTTTGATTAATCTTTATTGAGGTGATATTGTTAATGTTGTAAATGACGCCACAACTAAGTTGGTAAACAATGTAGAAAATAGTACCAGTCATTAAAATACAATAACAATCAACTGACATATGACGCTTTCATTCTTCCATTCAACAAAGTGAATGTCACATAACAAAAGAAGTATTAGATATAAACCCTTGGTACATCAAAGAGGTTGGCACAACAAAGTAGTTGAAGAACCACCCACTTACGCACACTTATAAAATCATACTCTCACTAAAACCATGCAAAATGTCATTACACCAATGCTTTTTGCAAGCCTAGTCTTCCTAGATGTGTGACCTTACCTTCCACTGTATCGAGTGAAACCACTGGTCCCGCAGATAGCTGTTAGCAGCCTGTGAGTGCACACAAACATGCGCAAAATGAGTCAGAGCGTAATCTCACAATGAGTGTCATGAAACCTTGAGGGGGCTGGAGGTACCTGCAGGAGGACTGTCCCTCCAGGGAAGCTTAGCTGGACACAGTATTTGGGGGCGTTGTCCCAGGACAACAGCTGCAGGTCCTCGATAGTGCTGTAAGACAGAGGGGCCTCCATGTATCCTGTGGGCTACAGAGACAGGAAGAGACACGTTCACATTTGCAGAAAACTGTCTGAGCTGTCACGTACGGCACTGTCAACCTTGATAAAAGCTCTGCGGCATCATGGACGGGCGGTTGTACTATTTATTATTCTGCAATGTGAATAACATAATGACTGCTCACCTTTGATGTTGCATTGAACCCTTGACATAAATATCTTCGAGCCAGTGTCACCCACATAATGATACTTGACGCAAACGATTTCAAAGGTCAGTAGCGAACAAGGCACAACATGCAGTCTACATTATCCATATGCTATAGTTCTTATTTTAATTTTATTAATAAAATGTAATTTTTATAATCAGTTTACCAAAAAATGAAAATAACCACATGATTATCCATTCTAGGTATATAGGACTTTCTTTTTTTAAGTCAAATACAATCACAATCTTACAAGCGTTATAATGGCAGTAAATAAGGGCTGAGATTTTGAAGTCCAATAAAGTGCATCCATGCATCATAAAAAGTGTGCTCCACACAGGAAATCAGCAAAGCGAGGCATTTGTGTACGAAATTTTAACCCAAATTTAAAACGTCCACTAACTGTTGTGTGCATGTTCACGAGAGATTTGTGTTCCAGTGGATGACGTACAGCGAAGGAAAACTCTTGGTTTATAATCAAAATCCAATTTTTTTAAACACAAATCCTCGTTTTGTACTTGTAATTTGTGACTGCCGGTTGTTGTTTTTTTTTGCTTTCTCTAATGCGTTTTCATATTCGTCACATTTACATTTGTCACCACATTCACCTAAATCCCATGTCACTCTCTCATGCATATGGCTGTTAGCAGAAGCTAGAGACTGTGGTTTATAAAGTTTTAAATATGGATATTTTTCTTACATAAATAAATCGATCCCCCTGGAACTTCAACATCTCAACAGCCATTCGCTGCCAAATCTTGAAAGAGCTAGGATATTTTTAAATGCAACTCCAATTTTATTCGTCTGAAACAATAATGGCTTGAGGGTAAATCATGGGGTAATTTTCATTTTAGGGTGAACTATCCCTATCCCTTCAAAGAGAAATATAATACACAAAACTGCACAAATGTTTATATTTATTTTACACAAAACATATTTAAAAATACTTGTTAAAGTTGAAATTGTTTGAACTTGGAGTTTCGCTTCTTAAGAGTATTCGAAGGCTTTTTGCAATTTAGGATGATAGCTTTTGATGATAGATTCCGAATAAAGAATTTAACCTGGATTCTAATTGGCTGATTATTGAGTGGCATGATCATTATCATATCATATTTGCATTCAGACTTCAATTCTAAGAATTATGAATACTCAAAACTTTATAGTTGCACTTTATCTTGTTTGGTGTGAACGGGCTTCAACTCACATGCAGTTCTCCATTTAAACCAAAGATTTACAGCGAATTTAAGGTTCCCCTTCTTAACAATCTTTAAATGGCTGCGGAAGCTTCTCCATTTTCAATATTTGTCACACATGAGTCTGTTGTAGCTCATTTCTCAGTTCCACTCCTGAGTGAAGTGTTGATGGTCACATGACCTCAAATGTCAACAGGCTGTTCCCCATCTCCTTCCCTCTACAATAGCACACTGAGGCTGTTCCTTTATTAGCCCGCCCTCCCTCCTCCGCAGCCCGGCAACAGGCTCTTCCGTTATTAGCGCCGCCCTCCCTCGACTTCTTTGCACAAACAGGCTATTGCTTTATTTGCGCTGCTCTCCCTCTAGACTCAAACCAAACCACAGTTCCTGTATTTGTGTCAGCCACCCAGTTCAGCAGAGCAAACAAGCTGTTCCTTTCTTTGACTCATTCTCTTTGCGTCTCTCGCTCGCTCAAACAAACAGGCAGCTCGTCCCCGTATAACCGAATAAAACAGGCCTGTCTTTTATTTACATCCCCCACTCTTAGGTGATAGACCAAATGGCTGTTCTGCAGTGGAGGTCCTGCCCCCTCTGCTGCAGATTTGAGATGGCTGATTTTGGCTTTCTTTTTAAGAGTCCATGTGATAAGTATCTATTAAACAATATTTCAATTCTCATGTAATCAATCATGAGTCTGCTAGCAGGCTTGTGTACATTGGGACACGTGCCACACGTGGAGTAAAACAAGGGCCCAGAGGTGGCAGAAACCCAGAAAAACAGCTAAAGTCTACTTGTCTCTCATAAAATCAAGGTAAATGTGTCACCACTGGGGTTTATATATATATATATATCTACAGCATTGTAAAAAACCTCTTTAAAGGTTGTCATAGCTACAGTATCCTGTATGACGATGTGACATGTGAAGTTGTGCCGAGTTTGACGTTCCATCTTTGTCACTATTTCCTCTCTCTCTTGCTATCTGTCCTCCTTTCTACTTCTCTGTTCCAAGAAGCCCTCCGATTCTTTCTTCCTTCGTCTCATTCAGCCTGTTTTTCATGGTGCTATTCTTCCTTAAGGAGGAGTTGAATAGCTCTCCTCTCACCATTGCTATGTTGCCATGGAAACAAAGAGATGAAATAGAGACATATGGTTTTTTTTTTTTGTTACCAGGGAGATCCAGATGGAAAACGATGTGGAGAAAAACATCAGTGTGTTCAGGTGGCGTCTCTATAACTGACAAACTGATCTTGGAGAGCTCCTGTTAACGCTGCACCCACTAAACTGTGAGAAACCAAAGCCAGGCAGATATCTCAGCTTCTCATATCATTGTTTGAAGTGCTGAGTAGCGAATATAAGGTAGATATGTATATTAGTGATAGATGGATAAATCAATATTGGGCCATGTGAAATGGCATTAACAGCAAATAACTGTTCCAAATGGCTGATTGTCCCTTATTACAGATATAGAATCAAAAATAGAATCTACCACATTGTTGTTAATGGATAAAACAAAACGTCTGCATTTCAAAAATTACTGAAATTAATTGGCTCTCTAGTTATTGATATCAGTATCAGACAGTTAAAAACCCATAATGGTTGACCACTAATGTACATTAAATTAATACTGTATAATGCAATGCTTCGTTATGACTACAACTGCTAAAAATACGCAATTATTTTATTTTTAATTAATTAAATTAGATTATTTTAATTACAGCAAGTGAGAAATACTGCAGGAATTACATAAATTTTTATACTTTTTAATATACTTATTTACATAATATTTTTGAACATACACTGTTTAAAGTTTTGAGGTCAGGAGGGTTTTTTGTTTTGTATGTTTTTTAATTACTTTTATCCTTACCAAGGCTGCATGTATATGACCAAATACTGAAACTGTACTACTGCAAAATATTATTACAATTTAAAATATCTATTTTCTATTTTTAAATGTAATTTATTCATTTGATGACAAAGATGAATTCTCAGCAGCCATTACTTTAGTCTTCAGTGTCACATGAACATTAAAAAAAAAGACAAAAAAGCCATAAGCCAGAAATTTTATTTACAAAATATGTATTTTTGGTCACTTTTGATCAGTTTGACCACGCTTGCTGTATTCATTCTTTTTTTTTCTTTGTATATTTCTTTCTTTTATTTTGGACATGCCAAATCTCTCTATTTAATGATATCTTGCTTACCCCAAACTTTAAAACAGTAATGATAAATGAATCAATAATAACAGAAATCATTGCCCAACTGATATATCAGTTTATCACTAAATTAACTGTGCAAAAAAAAACAAAAAACAAAACATGGATGGACAATGTCCAAATGATAAAATCTTGACATTTCACATGCTTTTGCTTAACTGTTCAAGCCCATGCAAATTGGTGTAAATGGAGTAAAAATTTACTGCATGGGCATGTAAAAACCGTGACAAGGTGCGCTCACCCAGAGTAAACATGGCTTTTTCCAGTTAAACTCTTCACCCATGATATATTAACAGCAAACCATAGCAGGCCAGGAGGAGGAAGCCAATGTAAGCCAGGAAGAAAAAAAAGGCTCCAACCAGTAGAGCCAACTGTAAACTAGAGTTCACTTTTTGATTTAGTTTCTGTGCATCTGAAAACACCAAAAGCAACAGAGAAGCTCAGTTACTGTACAGACAGGTATGACTGCAAATTCCCAAAGACACCTGGCTTCAATTAACACCATATATATCTCTTCATATATACACATACATGAACGGCAGTAAGTCATGCAAATCCAAAGCACACACACTTACGTCCAAATACGTGGCTTGCACATGTGGTGCTTGGACTTGCATGCAGTTAAAAACGAAAACACATTTCTTGTGAAACCTAGTCCAAAGAAATTCTCGGTATGATGCAACTGACTATGGCATGCAAAGTTTAACACAGCCAAAATAAAGTTTGAGTGAAATATTGGTTTTAAAATTGTTTAAGCACGTCAAATCATCGACCGGTGGAGTTAGCAATCTTCAGATGATGTGGCTGGGCTATTCTTCAGCTGCACGACTATCCAGGGACTGAACTAGTTTTTCATTCGTTGGGCTGAATAGGCCGAATTTCAGACTACCGTCATCCATTCATGCGTCAGCCTAACCACAAATTCGATGAACTGAGATAGTTTATGCGACAAAAGGAAATTTGGCGGCGAGTGTTAACATTACGGATGTGGCAACTTCAGTTCTGTTTCAAAACCTCAACACCCAGCCGTGCAGATTAAAAGCTCACACATAATCAACTTACAGTTCGTACGGAAAGTATTCAGACCCCCTTTAATTTTTCACTCTGTTATATTGCAGCCATTTGCTAAAATCATTTAAGTTCATTTTTTCCCCCTTATTAAGGTATACACAGCACCCCATATTGACAGAAAAACACAGAATTGTTGACATTTTTGCAGATTTATTTAAAAAGAAAAACTGAAA
>JAUCMR010021769.1:0-10097 GCA_032357425.1 Enteromius argenteus | reverse complement strand
CGCTACGCGCTCGAACCCCTAAATATAGCTGCAAGCAGCAATTAACGGGGTTCGAGCATTTGAAGGGTTTTGAGGTTTTTAAGGATGTTGAGGGCAACCTGGATGTATGGCAGAAAGTCAAGCAAATTGAACATGGACAATAGGCTCACAGACACAGAAATCAAATGGTTAAACTATTATATTAATACAAACAGAGAGACACACATATACACAGGCAAACATTCAAACATATTGAGTTGCAAAGTGTAGAATGATAAAGTGTATATAATATTCAAAATTAATTATGTTATAATAGAGATTGTACAATGTCTTGAAAAGGACTGATTGGGTTGTCAATAAGTCTATTAGTGGTCTTCCGCTGCCATCTAGAGGTTATTAATTGCAATTTTTTACAAAACTCTGTGGAACTGCTATAACTGTACTGTTTGTTAAAACTGTTTCACGTCATCAATCCCGTAAGCAAAATTGTTCATCATGTTGTCATTTAGTTATAGCATTTACAAAGTATGAATTTACAGATGAGCTTTTGTAATAGATATCTATGTTGTGTTTTAAGTAGATGTTTAGGGATAAATGCTTTTGGAAAATAATAAATAAAAACTTTAACCAGAAGATTAGCTGAATCAAGTAAAAACATTAACATTTTGACAGTAATTGTTTCTAGATCATTAGTAGTGTCAGATCCTTGTTTCAGTTCAGTTTTCAGATGCTGTCTAGGAGAGAGTCTTTAATGACGTTGTTTAGTTTAAGATTGACAGTTCTGTAAACCAGTAATTGTGAGGGGTGGGACATTTTGTTTTATTTTGCAGTCATCCAATTAAACTTGACTTGTCATGTGTGAAGAAGAGAGGTTATACGCAGTTAGTGAAGGAGATTGAATCATGGCGTCGCCAGCGAAACGTCCATATTTGGAAGGAAAAGCAGAAGAGGTTACCGATTCTATTTGTGGTTTTGTACACAACGTGAGTTGTGTAAGGACCTCCACCAGAAATAGGTGCAAATTTTTCAACGCGATGCTACAAATTTCTCGGGAGAAGTACTGTAGGGTTGCAGTGTTTTCCGCCGATAAACGAGCAACTTTTCTGCAAGCAGAAAAAAATCGAAGCCCGGTGAAATTGAAGGGGATCAAGCAAGGCGTCAGTAAGTGCATTTACATAGTATTTTAGTGACGTTTTACGTACAGTAAAAGTTTAATAATATTTGATGGTTTTAACAGGTTCAGACGGCGGAGATTTTGATATCCAGTGTGGCCGATTTACTGATCTAAGCGTGGTAAAAGATGTCGGATTTTCGTTCAAAGCCGCGCCAGAGGTGGTGAAAAAGACCGTGGCCGAGATTAAAGCGATGGCGGCAAAAGTACAGGTAAGAAAATGTGTTGTTTCGGTATGTAAGTTTTAAGTTTAAAATAGAATTGTGGTTATGTTTTGTGAAACGTGATCAAAGATTATAGAATTACCAAGAGGCGAAACTCAATAGACCGCTCCATAGGAACAGTTCCGCCCATGAGCTGAAAGCGCCACCGCCATTTTAGACTGGCAGGTGTAAAGAAGTGCCATAGAATAATATGAGCCAGTCGCGCTTGGCGAACTTATAATAACACGTAGGCTTATATTTACAGGATGCAATTTGTAGGGAAGAATGGGGGGATTTATCCCCTTCTGGTATATGCATCCTTGCCTTGGCTGAATTATTTTAATCCTCAGTGGGGATAAAATTATTCACGAAACCGGTTATTAAGTCCCGTTTTGAATCAAATGATTTGCGAATTGTTCTTTGAAGTAACTTGCTAAATGAAACGATTCACTTACTTGTTTATAAAGACGGATTTATCATGAGATAATAATCATGATTAGAGAAAAAAGTAAATATAAAGATTATTTCCACTGTTGACTGCTTACTGTTTGCCAAGTAGTATGCTAAAATTACTGCAAAATCTTTATTTAACCTTAGCTGTGTGCTCCAGAGATTATTGTGAAGTTTCTGTCATTTCAGTTCAAGTGCACACATTTAACTGGAAATAGTAATATATCAAAATGAAATAAGAGATTAAAATTATCAGCAGTAGTTGTGTTATAACAGATAGTTTTGTGCACATTTAACAAAACTGAATTGTTGTGCAAGGTATTTCCAAAGTGTACTATATTATATATTATATATTACTTGTTACTGTTATTTAAAAGTAATGCCTTGCATTACAATATTACAGATTTAAATTTGTGTTGCGTTTCATGATTTCTGTATTACTTTTGAGTTACTTTCATTAAAACAAGTACAGAGAGCGTGACGTCAACGCAGCTGAAGAGTTCTGCTTTGAAATACATGCAATAGATTAAAGTTTGTCACTGCATCAGCTAAAGTAGTCTAATTACCAGAAAAAGCTATGTTTGAGGAAAATAATAGGAAGATATTTAAAATTATTTAGTGGTTGCTGAGTCTGTGTTGCAAAGATAAATTTCTTGACTTGCCATCTTGTCTGATGCATCTTAAGTCATCTTTATGGGTTTAAGTTATAATAAAGAGGTTTTGTTTATGATTTGTGTTTTATTTTGTTAAGTGGCCATTTGAAGCTTTTTTAATTTATGTCTTTTTTGCTGAGTTTTGGTTTTTGTGATTTTTTTTTTTTTTGTGGTGTGGACACACAAATAAAAGTAGACCCTTAACAGTTCTGAATGAGGTATTATTGTTACCTTTAGACTATCAGAAAAAATAATGCTGTTTGTGTTTTTGTTACCACTGGGAAAAAATGCAAATGGTTGCACAGGTTCCTCCGTGTTATGCAAGAATCTGCTTAAGATTATAAGTGAATATACCATCATGCCATCGCACATGTTATTGCAGCGCAGGTTTAACGTTTAAACAGGGCTATAGGCGTGACATTTTATTTTATTTTAGGCAAGTTGTGATGATTTGAAAAGTTTAAATTGATAAAAAAAAAAAACATTATTTAAAAAAAAAATGAAACCTTAGATTTAATCAACAAAAAAAAAACGGTTAAAGCATTTTCCTAAATTAATTGAATAAAAAAAACCTAATGAAATATTAATATTTTTCCATTATACAATAATGTGAAGTATTTTAATAGCCGAAACAGTATGAGCTGTTTTGGTAGAAGGACCACTGTTTAGTGTGAGCCGGGCGAAGCTATTTGTTTTGAACACAGAGGCTGAAATAATTTCCACTGTTGAGCCAGTAGCCTTGAGAAACGTTTGTAAAACCTGCTGTAGATACGTGTTCACTTGATTGTGTCGCACATACAAGGGTACCCTAGCGAGAATGAGATCAATTAAATAAATTGCTCTACACATATTGTATATGTTAGAAGCTGTTGTTTAGTATTCATTTACAAACTTGGATGCCACACATGGATAATAACTGATTGCGAACAGAAAATAGAGCTGATTTCTGGCATTTCTTTATACATTAATGGGGTGTTTTGTTGTATTTTGAGCAATTAAAATTTGGGCGAAGAATGTGTTGTAACGCAAGCATTATTGAAAATGCACAGAGTAAAATATTACTGAAACTTTAGTAATGCCTTACAGTACTGCGTTACAGCAAAAAGTAATATATTACTGTAATATATTACTTTTGTAACGCGTTTTTCCCAACACTGCAAAATTCTGAATAATAGAGAATGAAGTGGTAGTGAAAGATTGTGAGAAAGAAAAATAAACCTTCATTAAGTTCATCGCAGTACAGCTGTTCGTGTTTCGCAGACTGACGCTGTTGCATGTTCATTATGATTATTGAACATTAACAACTTTTTGTCTTTGTAACCTGCATTGTGTATATATTGTTTGTATATGACAAATTATTGGTTAATTTCCTTTTTTATTTGTGTTTTATTTTCTAGGTTGGCAGTGTGGAAGTGCGGGTAAACCATGTAGCACTGGCAAATGAAACGGTTGAAGTGAGAGGTGCATACTTGGAAATGCAAACCTGTTATGTTGAGGATCGAACAGGCTCTATTAAGATTCAATTGTGGGACAGCCTAATAGGACAGTTAGTTCGTGGGAGGAGTTACTGCATTCGCAATGTATCCACGAGGCAGTATGCGTCATGCCTTTTCTTGACGACTTCGCGCAGTATGGAGATCGAAGAGGTGAAAGATCTTTCCCTTCCAAGTCGTTTTGAAGACTTTAGAGTGGAGGAAGATGTGGTGAAGACGGTTGTTGGTGAAATAAATGCTGTTGAAGTCAGCATTTCTCAAAGGTGCCGAAAGTGTCAAGCCACGCAACTGGATTTTAATGCAAAAGGGAAATTCCATTGGTGTCCTAGATGCAAGCTTCTGCAGAAGTGCCAAAACTACGAATGTATCGCAAAAGGAAAAGTGTCTATTGCAGGCACCTTTGGGGAAGATTTCAATGTGTCAAATACGGTTTTAAAACGATACCTGACAGACGAGAAGCTTGTTCAATTACTGGAAGATAAACAAGACGTTGAAGAGCATCTCTTGAGTCTTGAAAAATGCAAGATAAAAGTCCAAAACGGCATTGTTGTTTCACTGGAGAAAACGGCAATGGGTACAGCTACTGCAGCATCTCTTGAGGAAGAAGCACCACGTGCAGGTTCTGTACTGCAAGAAATGGTTTCAGAGTCAGTGGTGCAAGAAGTAAGGGGAAATTCAAATCAAGTTGAAGTACCTGCAGTTAGTGAGGATCAAGAGGTGGATGTTGCAACAGATGCTGACCAAGATGAAGATGTGGTGGATGACTGGTTGCTGCTGCCATGAAGCTTGAGGAACAAGCAACAGGTATAATGCATTAATGTTTATGGATATTTATTTCATAGGTTAATTGCAAATGTTTGTTTTTTTCCCTTATTTTATTTCAGCTTTTTGTTTTATTTTTTAAAGTTATGTTTAAATTGACTTATGTCTTTTTATATTTAGGAGGGCAGTGATGAGTGGAACGAGGTCTTTCCAGCAGTGTCCTTCCAAAAGTAGTTGCACACAAAGGACAAGAATGCGAAATATATTGGCAACCCAATAGTTATTGATGTTCATTGTTTTAACTTTTTTTTTTTGTACTGCGGAAGTGAGTAGGGCTCAAATGTTCAGTTATTATAATCTATTTAAATATTGTATTTTGTTCAAGTGTGTATAACTTTTTCTTGTAGTATTGAACACAATGTCAGAAAGACTAATGATAGAATTTTCATTTTGTGGTGAGCCATTTCATTTAATTTCTGCATGTTTATAGTGTTTTTGTATTTTAGTATTTTATACGTTGTTATATAGCGTAAAATCTGGTGTATTATAAACAACATAAAAGTTGTGTTTTCAAAATTAAAATGTTTGAAAGTTATTTGAAACTGTTTTAAGAACACATTGTAATTTCAGTTGACAAAGATTTTGATCATCTTTGAATTTATTTATTTATTTATTTTTTAATAAAATACTTGTGAAGTTGTTTATGAAGGTGAATGTGTTACTACACTCTTAAAACTGATGTGTTAAAACAACACAACCTGTGTCATATCTCAAGACACTTGTGTGTAGTTAAGGACAACTCATTTTGTGTTACTTTTAACTCAACTAGTGTTATTCATCTTTACACATTCAGTAACACATTAATGTGTCATTAACACAATTTGTGTCATAGATGTGCTATTTTTACCAGTTACAATGAATTTAATACAAAAACTACTTTTTTTCTTTGAAATATATCAATATTTATTAACTTCACTTCTGAATTTTCACAAAAGTAATATTCACATGTCATCTAAATTTCCTAAAGATTCCATAGTCTTAACTTGCTGCTTTTATTTCAGTTAATCCATACATTTGCTTTATTTCATGCATGAACACTTTGAAATTAATTGCTGTCATAATATACTGTAAAATCTAACAGCTAAACATTTATAAATGTGGTGCAATCAACCACTAAGTAAAACGGAAGGAAACATTGTCAACACACTGCATTATATTTAATCAAGCTGTCAGGTAAATATAAAATACATAAATAATAATGTAAAATAAAAGTGTGCAGGATTGTTTAACTTTAGGTAGACACTGTTACCATCAAGAGAAGTAATTAGGAACAACATCACAGTGAACTTATTTAAATGTGAAATTAGATACTATAACTCTGATACAACATAAAAATGTGAATCACACCTGAATGATATTTGGGCATCAAAAGATGAACCAAAGGTTGATGTGCAAAGGAAGCAGCTTCACATTTTGGTGGAATAAGACAATTAGTGCTTGTTCAACAGCTTTGCTCTTAGCTCTTTGACTTCAGTTGTATCTATATCAATATTTTATACAGTTGTCTGCAAAAATGTGTACAGACTGGACCATAATGCATCATAATACTTCACACTGAAAACAAAATGCAATTTGAACAGGTAATTAAAAGCATTGAAGGCAGAACTTTTGTGTTCAAGATTATGTAAAAAGTGGAAACTTGTGCTTTTGAATTTCCTGAGGCAAGAAGAGTGTTTCCTTCTATGGTCAGGAGATAATTATCGAGGTTTTGGCATGATTAAAACACAACATAAATGTCCCTTTATAAACAATTTGTTTAAAATTAGTTTTGAGGTTGTATAGGGCAACATGTAGGGCAGAAGGTCAGGCACTTTGATCATGGACAATAGGCTCACAAACAGACACAAACACAGAAATGAAATGATTAAACTGTTATATTAATACGAACATACAGACACACACATGCACAGAGAAAGTAAATGGTTAAAGTATTATATTAATATTAACATATAGATACAGCTAATTCATGGGCATACATTCACACAGATTGTGTTGCAATGTTAAATATTTGAAATAAATGATGTCACAATACAGATTTTATAATGTTTCCATCAGCAAACATGAACAGCAATTTTTATGACTTAAATCAGTACATTTGTGGTCTTCCACTGGCATTTTGTGGTTATGAATTGCAATTTTTTACAAAACACTGTGGAACTGTTATAAGTATCATAGTCTTGTTTATTAAAATTGTTTGATTGACATCATTAATCTCAGAGGCAAAGTAGGTTTAGGATTAGAAGATTTATGATTATGTAAATATATATTTTGTAAGTGAATGTACGAGTCATGTAATATTTATTTTAAAATCATTGTGTTTAACCATACTATGCACAATGTGTATATACTCAGTCATACATTTTGTTGTAGATAAAGGTGTTTTACTTAAATAATAGGTAAATGCTTACTTATCTGTTTACAATATCGTTTTCAGATTTTAATGTAATTATATGGTGTTTTTATTATTCCATTCACTAGAGGGCGCCCGCGCGATTTATTATAGGAGAGAACGTGTTTCCTTTGCGGAAAGAAAGGATGCCATTTTGTGTTTTTCGGAGAGCAGGTAAGCACGCGGTCTGATTTCTCTGTGTGTAATCTAAATCATCCATGTATTAATGTTAGTCTTTGATGATCGTTTTAAGACAGTCTAAGTTGTTGTTTGTATGTTTTGTGGTTGTATTTTGTAAATAAATGTTTAAAAGCTAACGTTTGGTTTCGGTACTGGAATTGCATGAGTTACTTTGTCATCGAATTGATTAGAAGATGAAATAATTGGCTATAATCTGTTTATATGACGTTTGTTGTTGTAATTAATATTATTATTTTATTAACATTACTGTTATTAGTTAATGTTATTAATTGTTAGTATAGAGATGTTTGTAATTGTTTTTTGCTTCATGTGTTATTTATCTTTGATTAAACATTATCTTATTTTAAAGGATAGGTGACAAAATATATAGAGGTTAATGTATTGCATGCACATGAAGAGCGGAAAAATATGTTAATTTATCTTTCGCGGAGGGAGTTTGATTGACAGGCCTTGTGAGCAATCGTATTCATATTTTGTGCTTTATGTAGATATGAATAGACGTAATTTAACATACCACTTGAGCAGAGGCAGTACTGTGATCTTTTAGAACACATTAAGAAGCCACAAAACGGTGTTTATTGTTTGAATTTGTTACAACATGACAAAATAAGAAGCTGATACCTTGTTTCATATCAGAAGTAAATTGTTCTGTCATGTCTCTCTTGGACGTTTTTGATCAGAAGAGACAGGGCTGGTAAGGAATATGTAACATGATTGACAGACTAGCAGCAAATTATGTTTTTACATAGTGTCAACAGCCATTGCTAAAGTGAAAGCAAATCCTATACAGTCAGTAATGGTCATCAGATCACATAATTCAGTGAATAAACTATATAGATTAGAATTGTGTGTAAAGAAACAAAGTAAATGAATAGTTTTGATTAAAAGCCCTATTTGACGATGTTTAGCAATGGCTGCACATAACTGTCTGCTTCAGTTTTCTCAACAGGCAAAATTTGTTATTTCATAACTGTCACTGCTGGAGGAAAAAAACTTGTAGAGTGATGTACATTGGTTTTTTGTTTAATGTAATTGTTTATATGTATTATATATTTCTTTATAATTCTGTGTTGCAGAATATTTGGAGAAGACTTTGATTTGAGGTAAGATCATACAATCATACTTTTGTTTTGTTTTTTTATTAAAAAATCGAAACTCACAGATATGATAAATATATATTTATACACACACACACATGCATATAAATCTTTTAATTATTACTTTAAAACAATAGTTGTTAATTGAACAAATTAATTTCTATATTTTAAATCTCATGAAAGTGAATATAGACTGGTTTTATATGTCAATATTTCTTCGACAGCTTGTCTGATAAATCGCTGTAAAATTGAAGGATGCGGGGCAAAATGGTCAGGAATCATAACAGTATCATGCAGAGGCACATTCAGTGTAAACAACCAATATGTTAATCCGACGAGCAATAAAAGATCAGCATCTACAGCAGATAGAAAAACCTCTCTGCATGTGGTCATAGTGAAAAAACACTTACACAATTGATTATCTCATTTAACAAGAAAATATTTTATTAGCACATTTTTAACAAGTTTTATTGGTTTACTTTGGGTTTTAAGTCACTTGATGTAGAAATAATATGAACATGTAAATTGAACATTTAAATGAACATTTAAAATATGATGTCAAGCATGTTATTAAAAAAACATGCGCACACACACACACACACATATATATATATATATATATATATATATATATATATATACATACATACATACATACACATATAACCAAATTTTTTTTGAAAATTGTTTTCGGAATGCAACAACACAAACCTTAATATATAAATTCTTCTTGAAGTGAATCAAATGATTAGAAGATTATTATACACTTGTTATTGTGTTGTTATCTGAATTATCCACAGCTGTTTGTTTTTTTTGGTTGGTTTAGTGATAGCTGTTGATGAGTCCTATTTGTTTGTCCTGAACAGGTAAACTGGCTGCTGTTCTTTTAGAAAAATCATTAAGGGGCCACAAATTCTTTGGTTTTGCAGCAATTTTGGGTATATAAACCCTTTCCAAGAATGAACATGCATTAAGTGTCAGGGGTGAAAACTTTTTTGAAATTGTAGTTCAAGGTAAATGTAACTTATGTTGTCTTCTCGCCAACAGGTAAGTAGCTTGTGAAGGTTAGAATTACGTGAAAAATAATTATATTTAAACAAAATAAAAAAAGTGTATAAATTCTATAAATTCTTTATTCTGTTCAAAAGTTTACATTCCTGGTTCTTAATGTGTGCTTTTACCTTTTGTAGAATTAATGCGCATTTGAAGCTTTGGAAATTGTTGTATATGAGTTACTAAGATGTGCTTAGTGCGAAAAGATGGATTAAAAATGATACCGTCATTGTTGGAAAGGATTTAAATCCACAAAAAGGCTGGAAAACATAATTTGTGTGGACTGAAGGATTTTTCTGAAGAACAGAAGGAAGTTTCACTGTTCAGAACAAACAAGCAACTCATGAACAACTATCACTGAACAAAAAATAACTGTGGGTCATACAGATATTAAGAACAAAGTGTACGTAAAGGTCATTTTTATTAATTTTCAC
The DNA here is from genome assembly GCA_032357425.1 of Enteromius argenteus. Taxonomy (NCBI): domain Eukaryota; kingdom Metazoa; phylum Chordata; class Actinopteri; order Cypriniformes; family Cyprinidae; genus Enteromius; species Enteromius argenteus. Next base: position 152 of record JAUCMR010021769.1, on the reverse strand, counting down.
TTGTGTGCTATGTGTTAACATTATTCATGTGAAATATTATTCTGGTAAGTACTGACTAAACAATATTTTGTTTTATCTGTTAGAGCTGCAAGATTACTTTTTAAAAAATAATTGTGATCTGTTGTGACACAATTTATTTTGTAATTAACAAC
>JAUCMR010021768.1:0-10102 GCA_032357425.1 Enteromius argenteus | reverse complement strand
TGGGAGTCAATGGTGACCCAAAACAGCCTGGTTACAAACTTTCTTCAAAATATCTTCCTTTGTGTTCGGCAGAACAAAGACATTCATACAGGTTTGCAATTAATCAAGGGTGAGTAAATGATGACAGAATTTTCCCTTTTAAGGTGAACTATATTCCTTTAAGGAAACAGCTAACATCATGAGTAACATGTTTAGGGTGTTTCTTGTGCCACATGATTATTTTGTGCAATCGGGAACATGATAAAAGAGATACATACTCCCCAAGAGGTTATTCTCAGCTGAACACATCACATACATTTCAGTTCAACTCCATCTGAGACGGAAGAAAGCAGAAGTCTCAGGAAGTCATGCCTCCTTGGAATATTAAGGCTGATGAAGGATTTGAACCGCATGCTACTGAACAAATGCTTTAAGCGCTAATGCCCCTGAGCTTTTTCCTAAGATCTTCCACACGGCAGAAGACTTCTCTTTTCTAAATATCAAAGGAATATTAATATAGCAAACTTCATTATACAAACAGAAAATTCAAACATGCCCTTCAGAGTTGCAGGAGGGTGAAACATGACACTCCATTAAAAGAAACACACAGTAACGTGAAATCTTGGGAGCATCTTCTTCTATAAGAGAAAGAAAAAGCAACTATTTATATTTAGCAACTATTTACACATAAAAAGCATCAAACAGCAATGCAGTGGGGGAATAAATGATGCAGTGACATTTCAAACAATAATAATGTCGACCACTTAAAGGTATAGTAAAACACAAAATAAAAATGTATTGATAATTTAGACACCCTCAGGCCATAAGATCATAATTTGGGAATATTAGAGTTTGTTTCTTCATTTGCATCCCATGACTTGCTCACCGATGGATCTTTTGCAGTGAATGGGTGCCGTCAGAATCACCTTTGCCTCAAACTACCTGCATAATCCATAATGATGAAAAGTCCATTCACTGCTATCTTGAGGAACTCGTATTTTAGTGAGGAACAGTATGAAGTTAAAACAGCTTAATAATGCATTTATTACAATCCCACAGCTTTCCACTATAATAGATGAATTAATTTTGTGGATTAGTTCTGATATTTTTATACACTGTTGGGACTCTCCTTTCATTCACTGAAGAGGAATCACTGGTTAACAAGTGATGTAATGCAGAATTTCTCCTTTAAGATCACTTAAGTTCTCTTCAAGTGTTATACCATTCGTCTTCCGTCACGATTTATCCACCTGTGCAGTGAAAGCATAGCACATTCCTCTAATTACTTGTGCACTTCCTGAAGACAACCAGAATGTTTTCCTCTCCAGGACTCAGTTCTCCAGGACCCCAGTGCTGTGCTTACTCCCCGAGGACTGTGCTTCTCTGCCCTCAGCTTCATTATTCTGTTCCTTGCTCCCTGTAGTCGACAGCAGGTGCCGCCGCTCTAGCAGACATCTCCATACTGAATGTATCATTAGCACTTGGGCTCAGTGAGATGACAACGCGTTCACTCGGGCGCTTAAAATGAATAAAATAACTCATGAACGCATCAATTAAATCACAGTGGGGCACTGAATAATACTTGGAAAACAGCCTTAAGTGCAATGCAGTTTTCCCATCAGCTCTGATTTTCTTTCTATTGATGCAGATCAGGGTCCACAGAAAGAAACAGATAGTCAGATGAACATACACATCAGTGTTCCTCCATGCACTTGAATCGAAAGCTACTCTAAATTTAACCATTTATTTAAATTGTTATAAATGAACACAATAAAACATTAAAGTGCTCCTATGGGTTATGAAAGGTTCATATTTTGGTTGAATGCAAGGTCAAAAAACATTTTCATTTTCTTATGCATTTGTTTTACCTTATTTGCCAAACGATTCATTCGACTATCCCTTTTTCCACACCCCTCCGGTGATTGGTTGATTTTTATTTAAAGCTGTGTTTGTGAGCTTTTAACGCTCCTAACAAGACACCTAGTGGTGAAGAATGAATTTCCATTTTCATTCAGACCAAAGCGAAAATACCAACAAGTGGGCGGAAATATGCTAATGTTTCATGTTGACATCAACATGAGATTCGTTTTAAATACGAGTCGTTTCAAAGATTCAGAGTCGACTGTTTATTTTGAAAGACATTAACTTGTTACACAATGCACTTTCAGATTTCACACTTTGTTCCCCTCTTTCCTCATCTTGCTCAAAACACAAAAAAATACTTAATTTTTAAGACTGTTTTTTGAATGAACCATTTAAAGATGCAGTGAACAACAGGTTCCTCTCAAACATACAATCAAAAAATAACTTAATATCTGCTTCAGAAAATTATAATAAAGATCCCTCTTTGATATGATTTAAACACAATACACACTGATGACAGCTGGTCGGTATATTACTGTTATAATAAATATATGCATACCATACCGTTAGTATCTGCCTGTGAAATAATCACAAATTAATGCAAGAACTCACTTCTTCCTACTGCATGCTTTTTCAGCAGATTTGCATTTGAATGTTATAACAGTATTAAAATTCCTGATCAAAGAACAGCATTTATATGAATTATACATGAAATATACTTTATAAATAAATCTTATTTCTGATATAAAAACAAATGATAAATGAGTTTAGAAATGCCGTTGCTGTCACTTTTGATCAATTTAATGCATCCTTGCACAACATTAGTATTATTTATTTTTTTTAAAACACTAATTCTCAATTTCTGTACCAAATGTGAAAAAAGTTAATGTTTGAAACATTTTAATACATTTCATTAACATTAATGACGTCTTTTAACTCTGCTAGTAACCCATAACTCTTTTTTTTACTTTCTATTTATCAAAGAACCCTAATAAGTGTATTACAGATCACAAAAATATTAAGCAGCATAACTGTTTTCAATATTTAACATAATAATAAGTGTTTCTTTAGCACCAAACCAACATCTTAAAATGGCACAAAGCAGGAATAAAGCACATTTTAAAATATGTCCAAAAAGACTTATTTTGTAATAATATTTCATAATTTTACTTTTTTTGGCATAAGAGACTTCGCGTAAGAGACTTTTTCCATAAGACTGGAGTTGCAAAATGTCAGGAGATCTAGATTTTATAGGAAGTGTTTTCCTGCAGTGGACCTGGTTTACTGCCTTAGGACAGGATTTAAAGATTAGTTTATCCAAAAATTAAAAATTCTTTCATTCTAAACTTGTAAGTCTTTATATCTTCAGTGGACCACAAAAGCAAAAATAACTGTATATAAAAAAGTCAAACACATGCACAGAAAACAGCTTACTTCGAAGCAGACTTGGAATAGGTTTAGAATCTCAAAAGCGTCAGCTCCCATTCGTTTTAACTGCATGAAAAATAAAACACTTCATTTTCGAGATTTCTCTAAGATTTTGTGTTTTAGGTCTACTATGTCTTTAAATGCTTATTTTAAGAACTTTTACAAGTCTCAGAAATATTTTAACACAAATACTGCCCTCTTGTGGAGTGCTACTGACAAAAATCTCTCTTTTGGTTGGGTTAAAAATCATATACCACATCCAAGCATTAATAACTATCAGTTATTAAACTTCCAAGCAACAGATCAGTTATTGAGGTTTTAGCAATAACGGGCCATACTTAAACAAAGCCATATTATGAACTCACTGACATGAGCTCTATGTCTATTTCATCTCAGTTTCTATTTTTGACCATTTACTGAGGAATAGTGAGTAGGTGATGAAAGGGTTTTATGATGCAAAGAAAATTACAGTATGACTCACGCTATAACAGAAAGGTTGTGCAGTTTTGATGCAAACGAGCCACAAAGTACAGCGAAGAGCTGAATGTTAACAGTTTCTCTTACATTTGCCTCTTGTAATCATATTTTAAGAACAGAACGTTCTGTACACGTGTGGAGATAGTGAAACGGCCAAAGACTGATGTTAAAGGAATAGTTCCCCCCAAAAAAACCATTTCTGTCATCATTTAATAGTTCACAAGTAGTTGCAAACCTGTATGAATTTATTTGTTTTGCCAAATATAAAGAAAGATATTTTAAAGAAAGTTTGTAACCAGGCTGTTTTGGGTCACTGTTGACTTCCATAGTGTTTTTTTTTCCTATTATGGAAGTCAATGGTGACCCGAAACAGAGGAACATGCAAGGGTTTGCATTTCTACTGACTGATGCACATTATTCTGACAACAATTATTAAATATATTCCAGATGAATTTATTATGATTTGGGAAAACACTTTATGTAACACTGTCATGCTGGGGTGAGAGAAGCTTTTTATCTTAAATTCAGCCTGAATGATGTCTTTCTACAGATAATCAGAGAAAGATTATGGAATTTAACATGAAAACCATATTTTCAGTAAAGTCATACCAACATTAAAGGAATAGTTCACCCAAAAATTTACATTTTCCGACTCACTCTCGGGTCATCCTAGATATAGGTGCATTTTTTTTCAATGGAACAGATTTGGATAGCATTCCATCACTTGCTCAGAAATGGATGCTCTGCAGTGAATGGGTGCCGTCAGAATGAGAGGGTGAACTATTCCTTTATGACCAAAACTATATATATATATATATATATATATATATATATGTAAATATATATATATATACCTATATGTGATAACAGAAGTTGATTTTACCAACCAACAGCAAGCAGATTTGATTATCTCACTATAGAAAAAAAACAACTAGTACCTGATTACCAGCATAAAACATTCCAAGCAGAACAGAGCAGTATTAAAGGTGTAATCTGGTGCCAAAATGCGAAGGAAGCCAAATCTCCCTGAAAATATGGAATTAGTGTGGGCATAGTTTGCCAAACAAGCATATTTACATGTTAAATATGTCATGTTGGCAAGTCACTGAAAACGCACACAACATCATAAAAAAAAATCACGAATCTGAATAAATTAAGACATTTATTTGCAATGTTTGATGGACCGTTAGCTGCCAGACACTTTATCCCTCCTCCCATTATCAAAGTAAAACATGGAGTCTTGGCTTGTAACACACACAGTAATCATCAAACAGGAAGCACTTGCTAAAATCGTTGGAGCGGTTTGACAAGCAAACATTTTGCATTTAGAGCTGGTGAAACTTCAGTTAGGACGGACAAAACTGGTAGTTTATGAAAGAAGCTGGCCTCTGTGCCCATTTCAGTACCTGATAAATTAGTGTTGTGTTGCTGGTTTAACACTTAAGTGATACAGTTATGTTTACAGCTCAGTCTCTCTAAACACACTCAGACTCATCTGAACATCAGTGAATGACAGATGTTTAGCGTCTTTCACTATCCAATTTTAAAGAATGCCTTTGTAGAGATACATGTATCACCATTTGTTCCCGTGTCCGTCTTTTTCTTCAAGTGGTCATTAAATTCTCAATATACTCTATTTGAACCCAAGAGCAATTTTGCTCAATTTTTACCAATTTTTACTTCTACTACTAAATGCTTTTGTTCACCATTTACAAACAAAATGTAAATCTCTAGTCAGCTAGTCAGTACATCAAATTTTTTCCCACATTACTGTGACAATTGAGATAAACTGTTAGGAAAACAGTGTCATAATGCTAAAGAAACAAATGTATATGCATTTTTTGATTTTGGCGTTGAATATGACCCAGACATGCTCCTGGCACAATTTTTTTTTTTATCATGGCTAAATTGGTGTTGATGAAAGCTGCACATGCACCATTCAGTTTTAACTGCACAGTAACACTCATGCATCCTAATAAGACAGTTAGACAACACTCAGTGTTTCAGGAAATCTGGTCCTGATTACTAAAACATTTATAGACATAAAGTTCATATTCCTCTCTCTCATATCCAAAAAAGTGGCTTCTGAACAATATGCACACAACAGATGACATGGCAGAAATAATTAAAACAATAATATAATATAAGGAGACTCCATTTAGTGTGTCTATTATTGATCCCTGTTTTTTATAAATATGCACATAGTCACCATCTCCAGTATCTGACTGAAATTCATCATAGTGCAAATTCTAAGGTTTGAGATGTAACAGAAATATGAAAGATGGCAACTTTAAAAAGCAAAGGGAAAAGATGAGGCAGACAGAAAAGTGAGAGAGAGAGAAAATGAGTGTATGAGAGTGTAAAGAGAGAGGTTTTCAGTCCAGAGGCACCTCTCTCAGATTTGCTGGGTCAGCTGTAGCCGTGGCCTGTTTGGACTCTCTCATCTTATCTAGGCCAAACAGCAGGTCCAGTTGAGTCACGGGCCTCAGCTGTGTGCTGTCCACATGCCTGAGGACACACCAGAGGACACCAGGACAGAATCAGTCATGAGTAATATACTTTTACATTCCCTACTGCATATTTAGCATGTCTAAACTCCCAAGAATATTTCTCTTCTAAATAGGACGATAGATCAGCTAGAGATTCATTTTCTTATTTAGGACATAGTATGAGAGCTGCTTGTTATGCACACAGATAAAATGCTAGACGTACTCATCTTCATCCAGCTGGAACTGTTGTGCGATCTGTTTCATCTGCTGTTTGCGGACATAGTCTCGAACGCGGTACATTGCAGCGTCTCGGCACAGCTCTTTCAGATCACTGCCGGAGTAGCCCTCGGTTTGATCCGCTATTTCCTTCAGGTTAATCGCGTTACTTAACTGAGGAAAAAAGATTCAAGAGAAAGAAATTTATGTACACGTTCATTTAAAATGTCAATTCATCCTCATATAGCAGCGATGCATTAAATTGATCTGAAGTGGCAGTAAAGACATTCGTAATGTTACATAAAAATATTTCAAATAATTGTTGTTCTTTTGGACATTATACTGTATTCATCAAAGAATCATTAAACAACATTTGGATAAGCACGAGCATTAAATCAGTCTACTGGAATAATTTCTGAAGGATCATGTGACATTGAAGCCTGGAGAGATTATTCTGGAAACTCAGCCTTGTCATCACAAGAATAAATTACATTTTGTAATTAATCACATCCAAAATAAAGGTTTTTGTTTACATAATATATTTATTACGCTTATATAAATACACACACATGGATATATTTAATAAAATATGTTTACATAATAAATATATATATATATATATATATATATATATATATTTTTTTTTTAAATTATATTATTATAAATATAGACTTAAATATTTAAAAAAATATATACTGTATGCGAGTATTTATATATAACACATACATATATTATGCAAACAAAAACCTTTATTTTGAATGCAATTAATCATTTGACAGCACTATTTACAATATATTCGAATTGTTATTAATTGTTATTAATATTTCACAGTATTATAGTTTTACTGTGATTTTTAACCCAAATAAATCCAGCCTTGGTAAGAACATAAGACTTTCAGAAACATTTAAAAAGCATACTGACCCCAAGCCTTTGAATATATGAATTTCTCCTACTTCAACTTTTATATGTGCATTACATTTAAAAGACAAAATATTTTTTGAAGGAACTGTGGTGCAAATGAAGAAGATATTAATGTCTTACATTTTCTCCAGACAGAATGAGTCTGAGGATTTCTTCTCTTTGAGCTGCATTCTGAAAGTGGACCAAAAATAATTATGTCTTGGCCTGATTAAGACAATTAAGACATACAGAGTGTAAAGGTGTGTGTGTACCTGTTTTTCTATTCTGGTGGGGACTTAAACCTGAATACACACGGACGCATGAGGACTCTTAATTGAGGTCCCCATGGGCAAAGAAGCTAATAAATCACACGGAAAGTTTTTTGAAAATCTAAAAATGCAGAAAGTTTCCTGTAAGGGGTAGGTTTAGGTGTAGGGAGATATAGGGAATATACAGTCTGTACAGTATAAAACCATTACGCCTATGGAGAGTCCCCACAAGGATAGCTAACCAGACAGTGTGTGTGTGTTCAGCAGACTCACAGGCAGGCCTACGTGAAAGGTTGTGGGCATTCTGCGCAGTATTGCTGCATCCACATCTTGTGGTCTGTTAGTGGCCCCCATCACCATTACCTGGACAATGACATGTCATTACATTTTTACTTCCTATTAATCACTTTTGAGGAAATGCAATGACCTCTGAAACATATGTGTGTTACCAGGCTGCTTGAGCTTGTGTCTAGTCCGTCCCACAGACTCATGAACTGGGCTTTCATCATAGCGGTGGCCTCATGGTCCATACTGGAACGATTCCTCAGGAATGAATCTGATACAAGAGACAGATTTTATATGGATATACATGCCATAAACCCACTATAAAATCAACCCGAAATCACAAGAAATTTAAATAGTATTTAGTAATGAGGAAACAGAACTACATAATCAGTACTGTTTTAAAGTTTGGGATCAGTGAAAGCTGCTTTTTTTTTTTTTTTTAGATCAGAAATACAATAAAACATTAATACTGTGAAATATTTTTGCGACTTACAATAACTGTTATTTTAATATATTTTAAAATATAATATATGCCTGTAATGGTATTACTCTAGTTTTCAGTGCCACATGGTCCATCAGAAATCATTCTAATATGCTGATTTGGAGCTCAAGAAATAAGTTTAATATACTTGTTGAAACTAATACATTTTTGAATAGAGTGAACAGAAAGTTAAAAAAAAAACGTGCATTTATCTGAAATAGAAATATTTAGTGTCATTATTATTAATTTAACGTATTCTTGCTCAGAAAAAAAGCATCTATTTATTTTAAAAAATGTATAATATTTCACTTACCCCAAACTTTTGAAATAGCATAGTGTATTTAAATCTCATATTATTTGAAATAAAATAATACTTTACAATTACATAAGATTATATAGAGTACAACTATTTAGTTTTTTTTTTTATCAACAACTAGAAACTTTTTTGCAGTCTTAGTCATAATCTGTTATTTAATACGTGGCACAACTAATTAAAATAATGAACTTTTACTGCTGTTTCAGCTAGTACACCATGATAAAATGCCTGAGAGACTCTGTGTGCAGCGTCCACATTCTTCAGTGTCACAGATGAAGGGTCACAGGACAGTATTATTCAAATGTCATCAACACGGAAAATACAGTGCTCAGATGGAGCATTGAAAACATTGCAGTCATTATGCAAATGTACATACCCCCTTTTCCATAAAACCCATGAATATAAAACACCTGCGTATACTCAGGGATTACAGGCAAGTTTATCACTGTAGTTGTGCTGAGTGAAATTATTCAGCTGCGTTCAACAAGCTGGCATTGTAATATTTTTTCCTATCTGTCTGGAATCCTTAAACATCTGGCAGAAGTTTAGAGCATATTCAGGAGTTACCGATTTCATCAATGAAAATAATGCAGGGCTGAATCTTGACGGCCAGCGAGAAGACAGCAGCAGTCAGCTTCTGCGATTCGCCGTACCACTTGTCAGTCAAAGTGGAGGCCTGGAGATTAATAAAGCGGCATCCTGATGCTTTCGCCGTTGCTTTGGCAATTAAAGTCTTTCCACATCCCGGTGGCCCATGTAATAGTACACCTGGTATCAGGGGGAAAAAATAAGAATAAGCAACACTCTTTGCTTTGATATTTCTCATATATTGCCTCTACATGTACGATAGGGATGCACAGACTTGCTTTATTATACTTTCACTCGAGCAGATTGTCTCAACAGAGATCGCTAACTTAAACATGCATGCTAACTGGTGTCTTCTGATTATTATTGCTTTTTTATTTTATTATTAGAGTATTATTAGCGCTGTCAAGTGATTAATCGTTTTGATTAAAGGTTTTTGTTTATATAATATATGAGTGTGTACTGTGTATATTTGTTATGCATATATAAATACAAAAACATACATGTGCATATTTAAGAAAAATATGTTAGGTTTATGTATTAAATATATTATATAGTAATATAAACATATTTACATGTAAATACTTTCTGAATAAATATTGTGTATTTATATATACATAATAAAAGGAACACTGTACACATACATACATTATTTAAACAAAAGCGTTTATTTGGATGCGATTAAATTTTGACAGCCCTAGTTATTATTATTAGTGTTTTCGGTCCCACTTTATATAAAGTGTCCCTAATACCTGTGTACTTCCATAGTAACTAGATGTGTATGTAGTATGTAACCACAGTGTAAGTACACACC
>JAUCMR010021767.1:0-10104 GCA_032357425.1 Enteromius argenteus | reverse complement strand
TCAAATTGAAAGGTATTTGTGTGTTTGTAACAAGAAGCATGCATTAAATTTAAGTAGCGCATGGATAACTGTGTGTTTATCTATTAATAATTTTGAGTCTAATATCATTCCATACAAATCCATCAGTATAAGAATATATAGTTCACTGTATTATTGTTTGGTTGGCACGCAGAGTCCTGATTATATACATGGCTTCTCTTACAAACATCTAATTTTACACAGTCATTCTAACACTGTCACTTAAAGCATGCTCCCAACACAATACCAGCCAATTGGCAAATAACCCATTTTATTTGCACGCCAAAGCCAATCTCAACATGCGTTCAGTGTTTGCCAAATGTTACTTTTGGACCAAGGGTGCCATGCAGCCCGTGATGTGCCATAGCCCAGATGTGTGTGTGTGTGTGTGTGTGTGTGAGACTGTAGTGAGTTTAATGAAGGTTTATTGGTCTCCTCACTCAACCCAAAAGCCTTGGCTGTCTGGAATCACACATATTTGTATTCATTCTCCTCACGCAGAAATCTCTCCCTCTCACTCCCATTCGTTTAATTTGATTCAGTCCTCTCAGTCTATTTGTTTCCTTGAAGATTTGTTGTCCATTTCCTTCCACATGAATTAAAAATGATGAAAACGTGGACGTTTGTGGCCGTTGTACTGCAGGGACTGTAAGATAGCGGGTTTCTCTCTCATCTGCAGGCTTTGTGAGCTTCGATAACCCCGCCAGTGCTCAGGCTGCCATCCAGGCCATGAACGGCTTCCAGATTGGCATGAAACGCTTGAAAGTGCAGCTGAAACGGCCGAAGGACGCCAGCCGTCCATACTGACCACAGCCAGGGAAGCATACATGCACTCTCAGCCGTTAGGAGAGGTAGGCATGCGCTTCAAAAAGTCAATATTTTAATCAAGCCGGAGCTGTCCATCATAATGTACTGCAGCCTTATGTAAAGTGTTTGGCTTTCTTGACTGATTTAATTAACGCCTGTGTAGAATATATCATCCCTCTATTGCAGTTAAGTTATGATGATCTAAATAAGCTTACCTATAATAAAAATTATACCGTAATATGTGTTATGCAAATACTTGGGCTTTGCAAGGCAGCATTAGTACTGCTTGTTTTTTGGCTTTTACTCTAAAAACAAAGCCCAGTTTGAGTTGCTTTTGTTGATACACAAACTTTATAATGTTCTGCTTGGAGATCATTTTGAAAAGCATGGCGTAAAGATTATGTACAATTTACAGTTTTGTAATAATATTCGTTTATTCACTGCAATTATCTGCAAGAAGATCAGGCCTTATTTTTTCATTTCAAACAGTATGTTCTTTGTCAACACATATTATATGCCAAGAATAAACAGGTATTTATCTTTCCAAATCTATAAATGTAAATAATAATTGTAACTTATATAATATTTTGATGTCTGATTTTAATAATATTTTTGAAAACATTTTTTTAAAATAAAAAATGTAAAATATTATTATTATTATAAATTATATTTGTAACTTACTTATGTACTAGTGTTTTTGACAGCAACAATATATTTATATTTTAATTTAAATAATAAAATAATATTATTATAGTAAATGTTTTATTTAAAAAAGTAATATTTATAATAATATTAATAAAAATAATAATTATAATAATTATTATTATTATTATTAAGTAGATACTTTAGTAATTATTAGTAAATGGAAATTATTGTTATTAATAACAATTGTATGTTTTAAATAAAATATATAAATTATAAAATGATTATTGTTGTTAATAATAAATATTAGTAATAATTATTGTATTTTTAAATAAAAAGTTAAATTATTTAATGTATTATTATCATTATTATTAAATATATTTGTAACTCATATAATGTTTTAATATATGATTTTACTAGTATTTTGGTGAAAACAACAATAAGATTTTCTATTTTACTTAAAAAAGAAAATAAAATTATAATATTTATTATTATTGTTTTTGTTGTTGATAGCATACTTTAGAAGTATATACTTTAGCAATGATTAGTAATTGGAAATTATTATTTATTATGAATAGTTGTATTTTTAAATAAAAAAATATATATTATTATTGTTAATAATAATACTCATTTATAATAATTATTAGTAATTAGTAATGTTTTTTTTTTTCTTTTTTACTAAAAAAGTAAAATAATTGATTTATAAAGTTTTTTGGTTGTTGTTAATAATGGTAATTATTAGTCATTTGAATTCATGCTATGTTTAAATAATTAATTTATTATTATTATTAATGTACATTATTATATCAGCCAACTTATCCATTACAATGGGCCACATTGAGACATTATAAACAGTTATTATTATCATCCAAAATGGCTGTATCGCTACATCCCAAGTTTGGAGTATAAAAGCGTGTGCCACATAAACTGATCTCTCCTTAAAAGCCACAAACTTCTCCACTAAACTCTCCCAGCAAACAGTCAAATGTTTTCTTGATACGGCGGAGCAGATGATGCAATCCAGCAGCACACCTGTATCATGTCATCTCTCCGGATGCCTCTATCATGTTTAATGCGATGTCAAGAGCGCAGGCCTGAGTTTGAGCTTCACACGGCTCCGGCTGTGCCTGATGGCTCCGGGTTTGACATGCAGGTATCAAGCTGTCAGCGTGTAGCTGAGCTGTTTTCCTCCTCTGCTGCTGCTGTCTGTCTCCCGAGTCAAACTCTGACATTTCTCTGTCTTTCTCTCTCTCTGGCAGGTTTTGAACAGTTGTAGTCTTGACGTTTTGATGGATGGAAACTTTTCTTGAAAAACTAACACACGGGAAAAAAAAGACTAAACAAAAAAAAACGACACACACACACACAAAAAAGGAAAACACACGAAGAAGCAAACAAAGCGGAAAAACAAGCGCATAAGGGAGTTTGGTGAAGCAAATCGCATTTAACGAAACTGTGTGTTTGGACGGCGATGAAGGACGACAGCGACGAAGACAAACGTTTTTCTCTTTTGGAAAAACGCTATATACCGAACACTTTGGAAGAACCGTGCATGGCCGGGACTGGTAGAGTTGGCTAAAAAGCAAAAGATGGATCCATGCACATATCAAAAGACAGCCGTAGCTTTCAGTCGCGTGGAATAATGAGGGTTTAACGATAAAAGGTGTATATGCCACTGACGCAGTATAACGAACTCTCTTTCTCTCACCCGTAGGGACCAGAGGACCAAATCTTTTTCATCTCTGTCGGTACCGTAACCGTGTACAATATTACCAACGAACGATTATCTTATGCTACATACATGCTACTTCATATAATATGCCAATTAAGAGTTAGACACAATTAATTCAGGGTGTATAGTGTAGGTTTACGGGGACTTGGGGTGTGTTTTATTGAAAAACCTTTGCTAGTTTCCAGGTTATGGGCGCAAAAGGATATTGATAGATTATCTTTAGTGGGGTATTTTAGGCTCTTGTTATAGACTATGATGTGTGTTGATATTGATTTGGGCACGTTCTGAATTGCTGTTCATCGCCGCGTCTCGTTTCGGAAAGCTGCCTGGTGGAGAACAGGGCATTCAATTCATTGCGATATCGTTTAAGTCATGCATCACACTGTAAACAAATGACCACAGCTAACGCATAACCACACATGGATATTTTTGCCAAAACAGCTCTTGTTTTTGAGCTACACACATTCACAAGGAAACATGCACCACCTAAACTCCCAGTGGCTGTTTTTAACATTGAAACTGAGGATTTTATGAAGTTTCAATTATCTTGAGTTTATTGACTTATGTTAGATTTTTTTTATTTATTTTATTTTTAAGTAAAATAACAGTACACACTACAGACAATTTATCTGTTTTTAATTAAATCTAATTAAATTGTATTTTATTATTTCAATAAGCATAAACATGACTGACAATTTATTTGTTTTTGTTTTTTATTTTACTTAGTTTGGTTTTATTTAATTATTGGTCAATTTACCAAGTACACAACAAGGATTATGCCAGCATTACTTTTTTAATATTTAATTTAATTTTATTATTATTATTATTATTATAAAAAAACACTGGATGTCATTACTGACAATTTATCTTTTTTATTTTATTCTGTTTTATTATTTTAGTTTTATTTAATTTTATTATTAATAATAATATAATCATTATTTATTAATATTTTATTTTATTTATTAAAAACAAGTTTTACCTTAACATTACAGACAATTGATCTGTTTATTTATTCTATTTTCTTTACTGTCAGTTCATCTGTGTTTTTTATCACATTGTATCTTGTATATTAGCTTGCTTACTGCTGATGCATATATTGCATTGAGTATGTTAGTTTAAAATAGTGCTGAATACCCAGTGATAAAACTGATGCCCTTCATACAGCACAATCACTATTGTAGCTCCAGCTACTTCTGTACTGCGCTCCCCAAACACAGAGGCTTTACCAAATCCTCCCAAATGAGGTTAAAAACAGCCACAGAAAGAAGTTTTGCAGGTTTCCATTGTGAGAACGGGCTGTTTTGAGATAGACTTCAGGAAAACCTTTCGTTTAGAAGCAGCCTAAAACGTGCCATAGTAAAGCTTTGAATTCGTTTCAGCGGCTTACACTGATATGCTGTTTGCCAGAAGGGCCTTCTAGAACATTTATATTAGACAAATCAAAACCATAAAACACAGCACACAGAGAGATGAGCAGTCTCTGAACATTTCTATAGCCTTGAGAGACACTTTTAAAGACAGTAATTCTCCTCTATTCATGCTTTATTCAGGTATTTCATGTGTGATTACACTTAAATGAACTTCGTAATTGCTCATAGTTACACTGTATTGTGCATGCCTATGTAAACGTAGTACTTATGTAGAGCCAGGCCACAGTTACGGCCTAAACGTCCAAGAAAAAGGACAGAAGTGATGTAAAGCAACAAAAATGTATGAAAAATAGTGTTTAGGGGTGAAAACATATAGAAACAAACCAGCGAGGCCACATCACTACTGCAAAACATGATAATGTATTTATTTTAAAGTCAACATGAGATCAAAATCGTCCCCGTTTCCTTTCTGAATACACCTTTGTAGTCTTATTTTGCGTGACTCGGCAGTGCACATAATTGCAAATGCTTAAATGCATTCGTGTTTACTTAAACATACGGCACATTGCGGAAGGGTTGCAAATGGCGTTTCGTGTTGACTTCGTGCATCATGCTCAGTTGTTTTGACCCACAGAAACTGTTCAACTTTTTTGGACCAAACCTGTTACGTTGAGAGCTGGATGTTTTCATGTAAAGCCTGCCATGATCAATCGACTGTACAAATGTGCCACGTGCCAGGACAGCACAATTTCCTCCAATCCAAACAAGAGATGCTTTCTCTGTGCCGTCGTCCCGTTAGTATTTGGTCAGGAAATGAGAAACGCTGCCTTTCGTCTAGGAGTTTATGTTCTTGAGGCTAATATGTTTGGACAGCACATTTCACTCTGGATCCAGAAAAGTGGTCACTCTCTCGCTTAATATTCAGGGGACAAAGTGGTTCTTGAGTGCTTTACAGGTCAAACATAATACATGATTTAATATTAAGGAAGGAATTAGCCAAGTTTTGATGGGTGGATCGCTGTATGGTTGATGTGACTGATGTGTCCAAACAAAACATGAGTAAGTTATGACAGGTTTCACTTTAAATATGGTTGAATAAATAAATAAATATAAAAGAAATAAATATTTTATGCTATACATATATATATATATAATTTAAGAAATTTGTAAGATTTTTTTGAATGTATATATCATATATACGTATAGCATAAATAAATACATTTAAAACAAAATTGCAAAATACTATTACACACACACACACACACACGTTGGTTTTTGTGATTTATGGGGACTCTCCTACCCCTTACAGGAAACTACAGGCATTTTTAGATTTTCAAAAAAACACCATTTAGTATGTTTTTAAGCCTTTTGAATTACGGGGACACTGAAAATGTCCTCATAAATCACCTTCATATTGTAATACCTATGGCATACCCATGTCATTATACAAATTTGTGTCCTCATAAACCACATAAACATGCACACATATATATATATATATATATATATATATTATATAGTGATATTTTTACATTAAGCGCATTTTCCAAATTCTCATTACTGTAATGCCAAATCCATTATTATGAGTCATCATTATATTATTGTTAAGTTTTGTAATTGACATAAATCATAATTGGTATTGGTTTTATTTCCTCTTTACTGTAATAATAAATACAGTAATGTTTATAAATTAATGACAAATTCTATAATGGAGTTTAAGTATATATATATATATATATATATATATATAATGAGCATGAGTTTTTATTTCATTATGTTAATGAGAATTTGGTACAAAAATGTGTTTAATTGTCTTTAAAAATAATGCTGGAAAAAATAATAATAATCGTAATGGTCTTAAAATAGACTTTAAATTATTTTTCATCCCTAATACTGAAAGGATCATTAAAACTATTTGGAGTACAGCAGGGTCCTCAAACACACACACACACTCACACAAACATATGACTAATAATTGCATAAACATTCCAGTTCCTATCGCTCAAGCGGGACGTCTGCCATCTGTCTGTCTGAACTCAAATTAGTGATCAGGGACAGAGCAGCTTTTCAATTAAACACCAATCAGATGATCACATCGGAAGGTCACTATATAATCAACATTCAAGGGCACAATTCTGTTCACTTCTACATCTTCCATTCATTCTGTTTTTAATATTCTAAAATAGAACTGTTAACTGTTAAGTGATGAGATCATTCTAAACCAGGGCCCAGTGAGATCATGGATGTGTTTGGAAAAGCACACTAACATACTCCTCATACTATTTTTGCAGTATGCATACTGTTCTTTTCTCTACTACATTTATTAAATACACAGTATGCAAAGCAATACTCTAGCGAGCACACAGCAATGAATTAAAATATTACAGTATTATACACTGTAAGAAATACATTTTTAAATTGCAAATAACAAAGATTATTATTAACTAGTAGCTAATATTATTGGAGCATGTTTTAAAAGAAAATACAATTTCATTTTTTTCTGCTTTAAACTTTCATATTTAATTGAATATGTTACTTGCCATATTTTTTTGTGATATCGACTGTCTAATTTGTAGTTTTTGTAGTTAACTAAAACCAAAACCATAAAACATTTTTGTAATTTTAAATGAAGTAAATATTTACTGAATAAAATAAAACACACAATAAAAGTGAAAACACAGGAAAATTACTAAAGCACAAATTAGTGCTGTCAAACAATTAATCACAATTAATCACATCCAAAATAAACGTTTTTGTGTGCATAATATGTGTGTGTGTGCACTGTGTATATTTGTTATGTATATATAAAAACACACAGTATATACAGTATATATTTTGAAAATATTTACATGTATTTACATGTCTATATTTATATTCATACAATTTATATTATAAATAAAATTAATATATTAATAGTTTCTATTTTTCTGAAATGTATACATGCATGTGTGTGTATTAATATTATACATAATAAATACACAGAGTACACACACATATATTATTTAAACCAAAAAATGTATTTTGGATGCAATTAATTGCTTGACAGCACTAGCAAAAATAAAAACCAATTCAAATTATATACACACACACATATATATATATATATATATTATCTCAATTATTAATTAATTATTAATTTATTTATTAAACTGAAAAAGTATTGTCTTGTAAAACATACTTCAGCTATTTTTATTTACAATTTTGAAAAATAATTTTTTACAGTGTGTTTGAAACTTATTATTGCATACTGCATCGCAGACTGACATAAAAAAACAACAACAACAATATGAAGTATGCAGTGTGCATTAAACAGTGTATACTATAGTATTCCGTTCCAGACCACAGAACATTCCTAGCCGTGCGGCAGCTGATCCATGCACAGTGGCACATGCAATTATTTCATCCAGATGTTTCGAAACCTCATACTAACATACATGCTGTACAAACATGAATTCTCATGCTCTATTTAAATTTTTATTCTATTTATTGCCAAAAAAAGAGAAAATTAGTTCTTCTTTCATAGCTTGCCCTGCCTATAGTTCTTTAAATCACTCTTTGTGCATGCTAATTGCTAGAGACGTAGAGAGACATTTTTGTAGTAAAAGACATAGAAAACATAAAAATGCACCATTTTTTGCTTTCGATTTTCAACCAGTACCTCCTCGGGTAATGGTCAAAGCTTCAAGGCGACTAGCGGAGGTCATGCTAGTTGTAGTTTTCAAGCGTACTATCATGCAGTAAGGATATCATGGAGACATAGCGCTGCGTTTGGACTCGCTGGACACGCTCTTCAGGGTTCGGGCTATTTTGGGAGTATGTTTTACAAACTGTGTTTTTTATTCATACGATGTTACTACCTGAACTAAGCCATGTCCTCTTCCTTCATACTCCCCATATACTGCCATAGTCCTCTGCTAGAGCCGACGCTGCATACAGTATCCGAACATACAAACCTCAAGCTTTCCATCCACGTTTGCTTTTCTTTTCCCGCATCTTTGATGGAATGATTTGTTCCAGCCAATACTCCGAATGTTTTGTACAGAAGAAAATGGTTATAGAGTAATCTACTGGTATGATATTCCTATGAATGGTTTTGTTTATATATGTGGAGGTGACGAATGCGAAGGGACGGGCTCATGAAATCTGTATTTGTTGGGAATATTGATAGCACAGAACGCTTCTTTCAGGTACAATGGGGAATTGCGCAAAAGCTCCCAGCGTTTTTTTCTGCCGCGACTGATCCGGGAACAGTTCGAGTCCAACACGAGACCTGGATATAGCTAACTGGTGGCAGAAAACAACTCGGGTCTGCTTTGCTATGGACGATTGTGTTATATCTTAGGGTTTCTTAGCACAATATACAAACAGATGTAAGCTAAATAATGAATCTATGTTTAAATGCTATGGAGGGAAGTGTGGGACATGACCAGATGTTCCCGTAATGTCTGTACGATGAGTTTAAAACCCTTCTCTGGAGGTGTAAAGGAGCAAACCTTCCTTTTCATTTCATTTCTGAACAACAACAAACCAGTTTTGTCCCATTATCTTCCCTCTTGAACTTGCTGCTTTGACAATTAAATGTGTAAAAGGTTTTAATTACGGTGATCTATTTATTGTTTCGCTCATTAATTTATTTGATTATTTTTATTAGTAGAATCATTTGCTTTGGTTTATTTATATATTTATGTATGAACTTTAGTTTATCATTTCTGACATAATATGTATAAATGATGCTTATTGGGGCTTTTTCTGTCTTTCTTCTTTTTTCAATTTTACAATAAAAATGATAAATGCTTACCTGCACTCTCGGGTCATTTATGTATATAAATTAAAAAGGGGGAAACGGGGGGTCAAAAACTTTTTTTTACATTTATTTATCTCAATATTTAAGATTTTTTTTTTTTTTTTTTTTAAACAGGTAAAATAAATAAGTTATTTCTTTAAATAAAATTACTTAATTTTTTTCTCACTTTGAGACAGTTTGCATGCACACAGTATTCCACATTAATTTGAATAGGGTTTCACAAAGTGGTAATAATAAAAATAATAATAAATAAATTACCCTTATAATAATATTTTTTTTTATTTTTAATCAAATAAAATAAGAAAAGATAAAATGAACATTAATGTTAAAATGACTTTAAACATTTCTTATTTTCACTTAGTCTAGTTTTTAATTGAAGTACTAAAATAACTTAAACAAAATAAAATAAGGCAAAAACACCAAAATTACTAAAGTCAAAATCTAATTTAAAAATATTAACAGTACACTGTAAATAATTACCATAACGCAAAAAAAAAACTGTGAAAATGCACACAACACACTCAATCCGCTCCAGTTTGCATACCATCCAAACCGCTCCACGGACGATGCCATTTCCTCCACCCTCCACCTGGCTCTTACTCACTTGGAAAACAAAGACTCTTATGTTAGAATGTTCGTTGACTTCAGCTCAGTATTCAATACAATAATCCCACAACAGCTCATCAACAAACTAAACCTTCTGGGCCTTAACACCTCCCTTTGCAACTGGA